>CAKAEH010001286.1:0-87339 GCA_916381525.1 Cercopithifilaria johnstoni
TGGACTAGCGGATTCTGTTTCGGCAGTACATATACCGGTCTCCTTCATTTTTGTTATTATTTGTTTTTCATATGGTGTTTCCAAGATATTCTGGAAACGGTAGAATGGTGGCATTTCACATCGTTCCAAATTTGCTTTGAATTGCTCGTTTACACAATCCATTTCATTCATTAGAATTTTGAGCAAGTTACGCGCACTTAAATCCATCAAGAAACAGCATACACGTTTCGTCTAAATGTAGTTCAAAGTTGGTGGTGAAGCAAAATAACTTGAATAACAGAATCATTTCTCATTTACTATTTCTTCAATGCAACGCTCATGTAGCAAAAGGTATTATAACAGTGTAACTCCACTTTCCAATTTCCAACTTTAGTTTCATCTTCATAAGTTATCAAAACTTGTAATGCTTACTATATGTTTGTTTGATCAAAAGATAGCAAAATATAATAATCACATACATGTGGCAACAACATATCAGGCGACAAGGAAGCCATCACAAACAGATAGTTCACAATTATTGGCAAATTCGCTGGGTGTGATATAGATAACGTGTTCCACAGTAATGATATTTCTTTGAAATGCACATCAGACAATGTTACTGTTAAATAAAGGAGATTATTCAGGATAAGCTGAGTTGCTTCGGTTGAACCCCATCTTGATTTTACCCCGTCACTTTCCTGTGCAGCAATGTCTTCCTGAAAGTGATCGCACCTTTCTACCTGATATCACTATATCAATAGATTCTCATATTTTTTTCCTTGATTTGCTGTAAGGATAAACTTCAATTCTATCCTCTAAATGTCGACTATTATACATAGCGCTGCTACCAACCAATAATAAAATGATTTAATGATTTAATATAACTTGCTTGAGGATCCACAAGCTGAATGTTTTCCAACCATGCAGAAAGCAGAGATAATATAGCAGTTCTTCTGTTGCATTTATCACTTTCAACACGAAAGCAAACTTCTGAAATAACGACAAATTACTGCCATGTTCGATCCATATATCAATCAAACTATCGTTATTTTCTGTATATTTTCAATAGTTTCTGAGGCCGTCGTTTTGGATTCATTAAAATTTCTGACATACACATTCTACTCTGTTTAACTGCTGACTAATCAAGCTAAGTTAAATTTTTTTCAATCAAAACAATCAAACTGATTTGCAATGTTTCGAAATTTGAGTGATATACTTACTGTACCTGAAAAAACCGACATCGTTATTTTTGGATATGTTTTTGCTAACAAACGACAAATTTCGATTTGGTTCGATGAGAAATTATGCAAATTGGTAAGATTTGGTGTAGTCAAGGAATCATCAAGAAACTGTCGTCGCAGAAGATGAAGAAGCTGCACCGCGGGTTCAGAAACATGTGTATCACTGTCCCCTGCTAACATCTGACAGAGGACAAACAATGAATCGAACTCACAAGGATATTCTCTGGAATTGAATAGAATTGAGTAATCTGTTTTTTTATTAGCAACTCTTGTTGGGCGGAAAAATTGATCGTTGATCCTGCAACATTCGTTGCTAATTTGCCTACATTCCTAAGCTTCCGTCTCAATTCGAGTTGTGAGCTCAGTAAAAGGAAAATTTCAACAAGCAATCGTAGAATCAACTAGAGAATGCGAAGATCAAATCAACAGCAAATGCTAGAAAAAAAATATTTAGACAGGCTACATCATTTTTAACTTACTGCTTACAACTATCAACGACATTCTTTTCCTTATTTATAATCTACGTATTCAACTTTAGAATGTAAGCGTTGAATAAGGAATAGCATAATGCATTCCTAGTAATAATTACAAGCTCACCTTCGGGAGAAAAGCATGACCAATGAACGGAAGCTTTTTGCTGCCACATAAGCAGGTTTGGAATAGCAAACATTAATTGTCCATTCGAGAAGTTGCGATGTTTCATCATTCAAATCAAGCATCGTACTTAACGTAGATTCGAACAATTTTTCGAGCTGTAATTGAATATTTTCTTTCCAGAATAGCAAAAATCTTTAAAAGATGAAAATTTAGGCGAAGTGTACATATTGTTATTTTAATGTTATTCCAATGAATCCATAGCACGAATATAGATAGGATTCATTAGTTCATATCTTTATTCACGTCTGTGATAACCAGCAAAACATAGAATTTTTCTTGGTTGAGCTTGAAAATCAACCGATTTATAATAATAAGATTAGGCACCATACTTCATTTATCAACTCTAGTTGAAAAAATAGTAGTCTACAAAAATTTTACATTGAGAATGAATTTAATCTCAAATTCAGGAAATGTCGGATTCCATTATAAGAAAATCCTAATCTAATATAAGCTTCTTTGCCTTTCCATGATACAAAACCTTACCAGAGGATTATCTGAATCAAGCAAAGCTCCTAGCCATCCATACAAATAACCATCTTCTCCAATAGCTTTAATCGGTTCAAATATTGGTCCGCAACATAATAAAGCACACATCGCTTCAACAGCTCGTTGTTCTACGTATGTTCCAATGTTTCCGTCGTGCCTGAATACAAACACAACGTAACTATAAGGAATCAAACTTCCTCAAGTTCAGAAATTTTTAATCCATCCTAATTTTCACCTTCAAAACTAACCTTTTATCAGATGCAATGCTTCTACTACACCATGAAGTGAATAAGAAAAACAAATTCTGTTTCAAATTATTTCCCAACAAGTTTCGCCTTTTTTCAGCTGCAAAATAGAATTGATTATTCTATATTTCTATAAACAAACACCTAATAATCAGAATACTAAATTAACGAAGAGATAGCATCTGATATAAGAATTAAGTTTTAAACTGTTAACATTTGAACGCTTCGTATGCATTTTTAGTTACGTCCAAGATAAAATGGGCTTGACAGAGTGAGTCGATGAAAAAACATATATTAATGCCATAATATAAAGTTAACGTAGTACAAAACCATACGTGCAATGCTATTAATAATCATTGCCACAGTTTTTGCAAAATGCAATCGCAAACTTGTTAACAACAACATATCACGATCCTAAAAATTTTTATAGATGAGAAAATAAAAACTAATCTTATATAACTAACAAGAAAATGCAAACAAAGTTCTTAACAATAATGTTGCATTTTAATAGTAATAGTTCAACATATTAGTGTGACTGTCGCTCAAGTCGTTCCATTTTCATTCCCACGTTCATAAAGTGAAAATGTTGAGCAAAAGGCAAACCTGATCAGATTCTAAATTCTGCCGCATGGAGTCCAAAAAGTCGACAAGGACAGAATAAAGTCCACTTTCAACATCAATACAACCTGAACATTGCAGTACACCCCGAAATGTTGCAACCTAAAAATTTTTGTTGAAACTTGACGAGTAGGTGACTAACAGAGTGACTGATCCATCCACATCTTTTTCTTGATAAATTTTAATCCTGCCCTAAACATTTTACTCATATCTGGAGCAAAAAACTTCTGCTTTAAAAAATATATCACAGTATTAACATGCGAAATAAATAACAGCTCGAAGCCATTCATACTTTGTTCACAAATTATTTTTTCTTCTCCATTTAACTTTACTCTTTCATTCAATTTTTTTTATCTATTACTTCTTAAATAATCCCCCACGTCTTCCCTATATAGCTGGTTGTTAACCCGTCTTTGTCTCTGTCAACAGCTTCTCAATCACTATACTTTATGATCCAGTTTTTCCACAAAATACACTTTTCAGCCTTCCTAGTTTTTAAATAAGTACTCCAGTTTCAAGCACAGACTTTAATTTAAATCTCAAAAGTATTATTCACCACAAGACTGATTAAAAAGCCAATAAGGAAATATCGGATGTTTAGTTTAACAAAGCAACATTTTAATCATTTCAGGAAAAAATCGGACCTGAAGTATACGGATTATTTGTAGTCGTAACAGATCTTTTCGCTTCTTCCTTCGAGCATTATTATCGTTTTTCCGATCCATTACTTCTCTTAGAAGCCCTTTCATCTCATCAAGAAGTGCTCTGCAAACCAATAAGTAATGTATGAGTGGTTCATGTGAAAAAAAAGATGAAAAGAAAGCTTTTTAGAATAAAAAATATTTTATTTCCTGCAAATAAAACCAATTAGACGCCAATTAGATGTCATATACACTATATTATTGATCACAAGTGTAAACTACAATAAAAATTCGTAATCGATTTACCGAAAGAGGTTCGTAAACTTGATAAAATTCATTAAATAAGATTTACAGATAAATGGTGAAAGCTATAAAAAAAATCAATGCATTTGAAATTTGGAGTTAATATTTCAAAATACTAACTCAAATGCTAGAGGATTTGTTGATCCAATACCCAATACGACACTATCACGCATATCAGTCATATGTTCCCAACGTAACATATTTACAACTTTCAGAAAAAACGTAGCATTCACCGAAGCAGATGGCCGTTGTGCGCGGACGGATGACGCCAAAGAACGAAAGACATCATTGTCCACTCTAAATGAGTAATAAGTGAAGATAACATAAACTTATGCTCCATTCGTGGTTTAGAAGGAAATTTCAAACTATTAATGTAATATAGAATTAAAAAGCCTCATGAAATATAGGTCTGATCTCAGTAAAATTAAATGGAATGAAATGATTACTGTTATTTGTGATTATTTTAAATGAGATCTATCATGGACTATTTTTAAAAGTATGGCTGTACACAAACAAAAGTCATGAATCCCAGAGCATTCAGAAATTTAGAAACACTGGTAACACACACACACAACTTTTCTTATCTCGCTTTTGCATGTGCAGAAATTTTATTAAAAAATTAAACTCACGACGAAGTAGGTGAAAATCCTCGACTATGGGTAGCTGTATAATCAGCATGAGGTGGTGCAAGTGCGCAGGCCATTACAAGATATTTTTGCCACAATGCCAAATAGTTATCCTGACCAAGCGATTCACCACATAATGGCGAAGCCGTGGCTTTACTTTTTGACGATCGCAACAAAGATGCCCGATTTTCATTTTGTGGATTACTATGAAAAAAAGAATTTGTAATTTATTTATTTTTTTCAAACTTTGAAAAAAATAAATAAATTACAAATTTCAAAATTTTTTTAACATTATTGATCACTTTTAAGATATTCATTAGGAAAATATAATTTCTTGATAAATGACTGATCAATGCTGACTGAGAAGTCAATACAGGTTAGTCATTCATCAAAAAGTTGTTTTACAAAAAATAAATGCATATTGCAGCTTTGCTACAGATAACGGTGCAGAAAGTGAATATATTAGATGTACACGAACACATCAATTAATTCAGACAAGTATTGTCAAAACTGCTTAATTGACTATTCTAAGTTTGGGCTGCTTTGAAATTTAGTTTATATTTCTCTATAGCTCTCTTCTAATCAACATTTGCTTCCTAATTTGTCAAAAAATATTAATAGCTAACATCGAATATACAACTTAAAAAAGCATGTAGATGAATAAGTACATATTATATATATTCTAAAATTAAGACGCACTTTGGATCCACAAAACCATTGCATGCACTCAATCGAGCTTGTACTACAGGCCAGGCATGGAAAACGGCTGTTGGACATTGCGTTAATAGAAAACGATGTTCGCAATAACCAGAAAGAGCAGAAGCCCATGCATCCCACCGAAAATATTCATTGCCTATATCACTATTCACCTGTAACTTACTATAATTATTATAAATACATAAGTTCATTATAATTTCACTAAGTATAATTTGAATCAATAAATATGATGATTTGTTACACAAATTGAATATTCTGTCAATTTATCTTCTGTAAATGATTGCTAAGTTGGATAAGTGCAAAAGATTTACAACACAAATGTGTTGGAAACTTCATGAAAATTAAAAAAAATGAAGTGGCGCAAAGTTGGTCAATTAGGGAAAAACGAATCAAAACATTGAATGGAATGATCGAAAGATGTCGATATTTTGCTTTTTTTCTTTAGATAGCTAACATAGGCCAATATCCCATTTTATTATACATCGAACTGATCATTGCATTACTTTTCATTGCATTACCTAACAAATTAACCTACCAAGCATTGGTACTGATCATTGCATTACCTAACAAATTAACCTACCAAGCAGCTATCTGTTTCGACTGATGCAATTTTATCAGAGGCCGATGAAAAATCATGATTCCATGACTGCTGCAAATAAAAATAAAAATTTAAAGGAAAAAAATGATTTTGAAAAAAGAAGTCAGTTAACCTTTCCAGTTCATTCCGCCTTCAAAAATTTGCAAAAATAATGGAAAAAAATTACTCTTTCGTAGAGCGGGACATGCTCGATGTATTTATTGATCACATAGGGTGTTGCATTATCTAACACCTCAATCACAGGTGTATCATGCTGCTGCGATGTTACAAGCGTTAGTAAGTGCCGTACCTAAAGATTTACAACATGTCCATCTTGCAATAAATTTTGCTTCTTATTTAAAAACCGCTACTGAAAAATTTTTTGAATCTGAATAACCTCTTTCAAAATATTTATAGAAATTTTTCTGGATTGTGTCCTGTACTGACACATCATTGCAAGCGCAAAACCTTCTACTGCATGCAACGCGATAGCAATTGAATTTGTTAACATCGGCGAAATTTGCATTCTGAAACGCTTCACAATTTTCTAATTTAACTGATCCACTAACTCTCAATTTTGTCTTAAACAAATTTACTACATGTTTACTGTGTAGATATGGATTCTTAAGTACCTGGTAAACATATCTAAGTATGGACATTGTTCATTCCGCTAACCGAGAGCTTTATTACAGGTGAAATTTACTGTAGACATAGTCTTATTAGGGGTATAGTAAATTTCAGTATCTAAATCCTCCATGCAATTTCTTCAAAAGCACTTAAAAAAATTCAACCTTAGAGGATTAATGAAACCGCTATCTCGCTCGGAGTCACCGTTCATTTCACGCTTTTTTTCCATATATGCAGCTGTTTTCCACGTAAACAATAGCTGGTATAAAAGTCGTAATAACGAATCAAGTAGAAGTGGATATGTGTCCTGCAAAAAAAATTAAATTTAGATCATTGAGGAAGGAAAGTTAATCGCATTTGATAATGGTTTTATCTCTAAAAAAAATAGATGATTATTTACGTACCAATAAAATTAAATTTGTTTTATTGCTACAAGTTATTTTCGAACCATATTGAATTCGTCATAAAATAAAATCACATCGCGGATAATGTTCCTTTCAAATTTCATATTTTCTATAGAAAAAATATTGAAATAATGAATTTTAGGATTTTACACAAAAGAATGAAGGGAATAAAAATCAGCAGATAAAAGAATATAAATTCCTGGATCCTTAACTGATATTCGAGAAAAAACTCTTACAGAAAACTGAGTTATCATATAATTAAGGTAAGAATGGATAATATCTTCACGCCATTCTGCACATTCGCTCATAAGCGTTTGCAACGATTGCGCGGCATGCACTCGTAGTTCTTCGTCAATGTGCACATTCATTCGCACTAACAATTCGACAAGTTCCTTAAAAAATCAATACAAACATACTTTTTTATGAATGATACAAAACATTTGAATTTAATATGGAAAATCACATCATATTTTAATAAGCTGAAAAGCTGATGAAATGAGAAAAAATTTTTGCGATAGAATAAATAAAAAGAGTTTATTGGTTTCTATTTAATCTATCCATAATTATCATACGAAGAAGCTTCATATGTTCTCTCAGAAAATTCGTCCAGAACAGCATACCGAATGACTCATTGATTCCGGAAGAAGGCGTGGAATCGCTGCAATGCAAGTACGATATAGATCCAACTTAGGTTTTACGTCACCTCTGAAATCTAATTTCATTTTAAATGTATCACTAAGTAACGTTGTATTATCAAGAATAGTTGAAGCTAAATGATACCCAGTTTCTCAAATCTAATAAGCCTTTTTCAATGTTCCAACTTACGTTAACAGCTCTTCCGGTTCTTTCCCTCGAGCATGTGCAGCAGTCATCATTAACGGCTTCCCAACCTATAACAGAATCTAAGCTTCTGTAAATTGTCATCCAACACAAGCAAATAATT
Organism: Cercopithifilaria johnstoni; assembly: GCA_916381525.1. Classification (NCBI taxonomy): domain Eukaryota; kingdom Metazoa; phylum Nematoda; class Chromadorea; order Rhabditida; family Onchocercidae; genus Cercopithifilaria; species Cercopithifilaria johnstoni. Next base: position 8,065 of record CAKAEH010001286.1, read on the forward strand.
ACTAAAATGAGTAGTTTCTAATTCTTATTCCATTATTGCTATAAATCAGCGCTACTTATTAGCAAAGTTCGAAATGTATAATTAATCAAATACCTCATATATCATAAACAGTTAAGTATTACAGAACAATTCTAACAAAGTAAGACAACATACCTGTGAATCCAATGCTCTTAGAATTGAATCAAAAGCTCGTCTACATGGTGCGTAGTAAAGCTCAATGCCAATTGAACGAGCAATTTCAGCTGTTAGAGGACGAGAAATGTATGTTTTCTTCAATCTTTGGGAAGAACTTAGAGCTGAAATTTAGCACATTTTAACTAAATTGAAATAATCAAACAAAATCGAATATAATTTATCATTAGCAATTTTTCCTTACCCATTGAACGTGGCATATCAGGCGGTCCTTCCTTCTGCTGCAGGCTATTTGCTATAACCATTAATGCTCGTATTCCGATATTCATACGTTCGGGATAGATCGAACTTTTCAGTACACTGTGCGCCCTGTTGCAACCCAACAAGTCGAATATTATTTCCTGAAAATTTAAATGAAAAACTTATCTAAGAAAGTTTTAATTCATCACTCTTTAACAAATCGACGCAGTTATATAATGATGTTATATCTTCAAAAGGCTAAAAAGAAACGAAATTTATGCATCGATATATCTCAATCAAAATTATTGCAAATGTGAACTAAAACGTAGTGGACATCACCGAAAGAAAAGTATTACATACCTTAAAAGCAAAATCAAGCTTTTGCTGCGCTATAAAATGAATAATTTTAACGAAGATGTTCAACGGTGCATCACGCGGTACCACAGCTCGGTTACCTTTCGGAAATAATGAATTACAAATTGATTCCAACCGATTTCGCGTAGCGGTACTACCTTCACAATTATTTCGTATCACATATACCCTGTAAAATAAATCATCCAAAAAAATTTGGTTATTGCATGCATGAATCCTACCCACTTTAGAAACAAACAAAAATACTTACCAGAGCAGGCGATACAAGGATTCCAATGCAACTCTGGATACTTTCGGATCTTTGTTTTTCAAACTTGCCAAGGTAGAATTGAGAAACTGTGCCCAATTCATTAAGAAAAATTTACTCTGACTAATACACAGTAAGCATGTTAGCAACGGATATGCTGCCTAAAATACATTTATCATCATGTGCAAATATATTATCTCACCTTAAAGGTAAAGAAACAATTAGAACAGAACGAATGGGGCACAAATTTTAAACTGCGAAATGACAAGTCCTTCAACCACACCAGAAATTATATTGAAATAGAAATTTTAAAATAAATATAACCACTCTTACCATTTTATCGCGTTTTTTATTAACCAGTTCAAATGTAGGCGCATAAAGTTTATCAACAAATGATATTACCGCAGGTATATTTGCCTCTGTTTTGATTTGCTGAAAACTTGGAAATTTTCAAATTCCTAAGCATTATTGAGAAAACTACTGAAACAAAATGCTTGATTTTCGCTTAACGCATTTGGCTCTAAATTCTCATGTAAATTACTGTGAGACATATTTCACGTAACTTGATAGACTATCCTTAGTTTCTCACCTAATTAAAGCATACATTAAATTGGGAAAATTGAACTGTTTCCCAAGTAATCGATAAAAATTTGAACAAATTTTTAGAATGTTCAATTGAAAATTCTATCTGAATTCAACCAACAGGAAAGATAGGGGAAGCATTATACCAATCAATAAACCAAAAATTTATTTTCGCTTACAAATAAAACAAACAAACTTACAGCTGCAACTGGAAGAAGAATCTCAACTAACAATCCCGCAATTGCATGTTTGATATCTTTTTGTTTGACATCCAAATAATACTGTCCAAGTTCATCTAAGAAACGTACACCAATTTCGAATTCGGCGACGTCATTGGTCTAAAAATAAATGAAAAAGAGCTATAAACTGAAATCAAACCTAACTATATCATATTTATAGGTGAAAACTGAGTAACGTTATTATTTATTCATTTTCAAATTGGAAAAATTATTTTACTTTTATTCTATAGAATTTCATTGCCATTAGCAAGGCTATTATACAATTCGTATTAAATCGAGTCGTTGGATTCTCCTTTCGGAGCTCGTCCAATGTATTAAGAAATGTTCGCTGTATTAGAACAGCGTGCGTCTGTGACAAAACACCAAGAACCTCGGCATAACGTTCGGCTACCAGTAAATAATTGTTGTAATTTGAACCGAATACTGAACTATAAATCCACAAAAAAATAAAGTTATAGGTTAATTAAAAATTAATAGGAAATCGAACTAATGACAATATCGAGATAATAAAATGGGCATTAAAAAGAAAAACTACGTACAGAAATCAAACCTAACTACCTCATATTTACATTTGAAAGATAAGCAACATACATTACTATTCACTTTTAAATTGGAAAAATTACTTTGCCTTTACTCTATAAAATTTTATAATCATAGCATGGCTATTATACAATTCATATTAAATGGAGTCATTGGATTCTCCTTTTAGAGTTCATCCAGAGTTCATGTATTAAGAAATGTTCGCTGTATTAGCCGATATATAGGGAGATCTGCCAAGGTCGTACACCGATGCACAATTAGATTGAATGCAACCATGTTGGATTGAATTTAACTGCTTACTTACTAATTTAATATTATTATTCCGTCATTTCAGTTCTACTATTAACTTATCATTACGTTGTCTGAAAGTTATAACTTTGCATAATGGTAAGTTATTTTAACTTATATAATTTACTTACTTACTTCCTTATTGTTAGATTTAAACTTTCCTCTAAATAAGAAATAAAGATTTCGTAAAAACGTACAGTTCACGATATGCAACTTCGTCAAATGCCAAAGCCACAATGTAAGATACGGAATTATCACAAATGGTGGGAAAAAAGTGTAGCTGCGGTAAAACTTCAATTAATACGATGCAAAACAGATAATTGATTGCTAAACGTTGTTCATCTGATTTCGCGGTTTTTTCACTGCAATTTCCAGAGTTTTAAAGTTAGTCGATACGAAAAAATGGAGGAATCATTTGACTTAATTAACTACTGCTTCTATTTTACAATTGTATATTTTCTGATTTTTACGCCGTATAATCAAAAGTATTCATTTATAAAACTAGCCAAAGCGATGGACAAAATATATAGATAGATTTATTGTTTAGGTGTAAAAATCACAAAATACACAATTGTAAAATAGATTAGCAAGCTAACAAGTTTTAATTGACTGAACAATTTACCTCAATCCCTCGAAACGTTTCAGTTGTTTTTCATACCACGTTATCAATGTTGCAAGAATAGATGGCAAGCAATGTTCGCAAAGTATGTTAAAGACTCGTAGAAGATTTTCTATATAAGTGTCATCCCCAATTTGAAGTGTCTTGTTAATATTACGTTCCTATAACAAAAATATAAAACTCTAGAAACACCAAATGTATTCAAAGCAAAAAATAGTCATGAATTTAACGACGAACAGATTACAAATTCATTATCATTATGATTTGATCCACTGTAATGACTGCTTACAGTCTTTGAGGAAGCTAGAAAAAAACCAAAAAGAAGGAAATATGTAAATGATACCGAAAAAAACAAAATATAATTAACAGTTTATCACAATAAAACACTTGCATCCAATCACATGGCTAAAAGCCAGGAGCTATTAGCAAATTAAAAAACACTATAGTGAGAATACGAAGTGGACCCCAAAGGAATAGGCAACCAAAACTTACAATGTCTCCATCTTCGATAGAATGAACTCTACGATCGAGAAGGATGAATAATTCTTGTAATAATGACTTAACAGCAAAATGACCTGGTGGGGATGTAAAATCAACACCACTTATAGTAATCACTTTCAACGAACCCCATGGTAATTCGGCTGCCACAATCCTGCAAAATCCAAAATTGTCTTAAAATATCAATTAAAATTAAATTACGAAATTTCAAGATGTATTGTGAAAATTCTTACGTAACCATGGAAAAAATGTGTCGTTTATCATAAAGTAGCGTCTCCATGGCTAATACTGATTAGAAATAAAATGGAAGTTGGAATATACCACCAGACTGACGATTAATAGAGAATGTCGTTAAGTAGTAAAAATGCTTGTGCTGTTGCGAGAAATTCACACTTCTGTATATATACATATCTGGACATATGTATGTATGAGGATAGTAAATATGTGGAGAAAAAAGCGTACAAACAGACACAGGCATGCGTGTAATATGAGGTATATGATGTAAAATATTCAGTATAAAAATGAGCCAGATAAAAATGAGAATATTCGTTGGCATAAGATAATGCAAAAAGTGAATGGAAATAAACACTGCGGCCCTTCTTCGCTCTTTCTCGCCTTGTCATCACTTTTGTCGATTCTTGCGAACGGAATTCCAGAAATGTTAGTGATAGCATACATTAAAAATAATGAGGATAAGAAGGGATACTGTTTAATTAATTCCTCGTTTATATTTGTGAGTCCTGGAAACTTAGTTGCGAAATGTCTAAACTAACCCAGAATATCTATAGAAAAGGTAAGCAATTCCTTCCTTCGTATCACCTAGCATTAAAAGATATAAAACGATTACGTATCAAGTGTGCCAACATGGCTTGAAGTTGGATCACTACGACGTCGTAAAAGAGTTTTTTTCACCGTATCTTTTTCTTCCTTCATTATCATCCAAATATCAACCGGTCCTTCCGTTAGAACAGACAAATATCGATTTGTCGATAAAGAGGTAAGATTTTTATCATCTACAAATTTATCAATTAACTGTCGATAAAATAAAAATTCACGCTGAACTTACGCCACGTATAATGGTAACGAAATGTTCCAAGCATATTTTAATATCAAATGCTAACTACACTAACAAAACCTTAATGTTTAAGAAAATTCGACAAATTAATTCCATTCAATGAAACTAATTAGTATTTACTACTTTCTATTTGATATTCACCTTCTTTTCACTATATATCTCCTTCTTCCTGGAAAATCAACAAAACTATACGTTGAAATATACTTGCAAAACTTTAGATAAATTTAAAGATTTTCAAAGCCATTGTTGGTATCTTAAACTATGTTAACACTCAATCCGTTTCCAAAAATGGAAATAGCTAACTATGGGACAGCTTGTTTACATAAAGGACATTGATTCAGGCCGTCAAATCTTGCTGGTCGTTCATTTTCGTTTTCACGGTTTTTGATTTTTTGACGTAAGCTGATGAAGTTGATTGGCGGCAGTATGAAAGTTAGCTGTAATTTACGTTGCGGAAACATTTTTCGTTGCACATAACATTTTCTGCTTTTAACTACCATACGAAAATGTTTCGAGATATGGACTTGTCTTGGGGTTTGAGCAAATGTTCGTAATTAGCATGTTATTTTTTTCTTTCTTTCGCAATAAATCATTTCATTCAGATAGAATTATCTTTTTTGGAATAGCAGAATTCTGGTCATTTCTTATTTTTCGAATTTTTCAAATATGCATCAATATTTCAATGATCACTCTCGTTTATTTGCCCGCAAATTTCTGATTTCGAATTTTCCCTTTATCCTGCAGTGATTTTTATTTAATTGTTTTCGTATTAAATTAGTTGAAAATATTGTTTATCCGGAAATTTTGCACGCTTAACGTAAAGTAGTCTTTTCTTTTTCTCTTTTCTTTATTACTTACTTCATGCTATTAATCACGTAATATTCTCAAGAATTCAATTTACAATTCACGGATCGTCTTTCTCTCTTCTCCTTCTCTATTAGTATTTCGCTATCCTCCTGGTTATCTGCAGACTTATAAACATTACGCTTTATAATAAAAAATAATTTGCTTTTATGATTAAACTATTTTTCCCTTCTTTTCAGGATGGAATTTAAGGATTACAATCATGCTTTAATTGATACAGTTCGCAATTCACCATATCTGTATGACCCATCCAATAAACACTATAAAAAAGGACGGTCAAGGGTAGAATTATGGGAGGAAGTATCGAAAAAGCTTCAAGCAATGGGCTATAAGACTACAGGTTATTATTGCCGTTTAATTGGTAATGGAATAGTCATCTCTTTCATTTCCAAATAATATAAATTAAATCTAATTCTTTTGGTTATGTTTTGTGGAAATTAAGGGACCGGAACTAGAATACTTTACCAAAGTTATTAATTGGGAATAGCTTTCTGTTCGTATAAGGAATTCTGTCGAGTTATCGGGAAAGCCGTTAGTAGTATTACAAGAAAGTTACCCAAGACTTATGTTATTCAATATATTAAGTACAAAAAAGGGAAGTACAAAGTACTGAAAATTTAATAAGTCCAATAACTTCTGCATATTTGATCTTATTGTTGGTTACCTGTTGCTACTGCAATCATTTCTATTGTTGTTACAGCCTCAATTCTTGGTTCCTCTTCCCACTGAATCTGTTTTTATTGAAGGTTTTCATCTCATTGTGTTATAACATCAGTAATCATAAATTAATAGAAATGTTGCAGGTGAGAAATGCCGTGAACGTTGGAACTGTCTGAAGGGACGATTTGTAAGGGAGCGAAATACGCTGAAAAAATTGAGATCAAACTCATTACCTTATGTTCCAAGATTTTCATTCTATTCTGCGATGAAATTTGTAGAGCCTTTCTTGCCTGACTCTCTCCAGTTAGTTTTCTGGGATCTTTCCTGTTTTAGTTTCCCTCTTTCCTGTTTTTTCTTTTTGTTTAATTTAAATTTATTGTTATCTTTATTACTAATTTGTTTAGCACCTCTGATTTTCTTTTGCAAATAACATAATAGTATCTTACGTTACGATGAGCTTGAGACAGTACTAGACAACATTTTCTGTATTGCAGTCAAGGAATAGAATATTCAGTAGTGTGGAGTCTTATTAATTGAAAATATCTTCAGCACATTATGTGGATGGTGAGTGCACTTCAGGATGGGTTTGATGAATTAAGTACAATTATATACGGATAACACGCTTAGCTTTTTTGTATTGTTTTTGAATCTCGTTGTATACATAATGAATCACAGAACAATCCCATCATTGAACTATTTTTGATCATTAACTTTCGTTATGAAAGACTGAGACTTCATTGTTTTTCGAGACAGTTTCGAAAGAACTTTTTCAGAAAGCAGCCACATGAGTACAATCCAATAGATTTTCAAGCATCCGTGAAATACGAGACCAGCTCAAATAATAACGTGGAAGAAAGTATTGACAGGTAAGTTTCGGATCTTGCTTAATTATGTCCAGCTCTTATTATTACTTTGATTTTACTAATGATTATTTTCTTCAGAGAAGTTTTTTATGTTACTTCAAGATTTTGGCAAAAAAGTTCCGATTCCTGAAGTTCGAAATATTTCGAAATTTCACATAACCTTCTTCGTTTCATATGAAATTGGGCCTAATATCTTTTTCTTTCAGACAGATTCATCGGTTATTGACGCAGAATGGTACAACAGCAAATCACGAAGGTATGGATGCAAACGAATTTGTTGATGGCTCACGAGAATCTCAACCGTCGGCTGCAGTAGCGGCGAATAGTGTGACAGTGCATGCACTACAGAAAATACCATTGGTGGGTACAGATTGTGCTCAAATTTATCCCCTTAATGAGTCTTCTTTTACAAATGATCCATTTGTTGTTGATTTGACGAATACAAAATGTTGGAATGACGTTGATCAACCTTCTTCAAGTACGACATCTTGGCAGTGGTATCACGATGAGCTTCTGAAGCTTGTTAATTTTTTTGAAATACCATCGTATCAGTCGGGTTCAACGTATGATAGGAATGCAAAAATCATCCCAAGTTGCAGTTTCCTAACCATGCTTATTGAAACAAATCTATATTTATATACTAATTTACCAATACGATTGGATGATATTGTGCCTCGAATGCTTTTGGCTTTGTATACTGGTTTAGTAGATGAAGGAAGTGGTGAGCCATATTTCTCACATTTCATATGGCCGCTTGAATTGGAACGAAATAGTTATGATTGGGATGGAGCAGTGCAATCAATCATTTCGCGATATCCACCGTCTGTACCGCAATCTGTTAATGGTATTGTAAATACCGTTGTGATGTTGTTGAACTTAAACGACAATCATGAAGATGCTCGAAATTTGGTTGAGCAGCTTATTCAGAACGATTTGGAAGAATCTTTGCTTTTTAATTTGCGATTACTTCTCTGCGGATTTCAATTATTAACCCTGAAGGCTTCTACTTTTTGCAGCAAGTTAAGTCAAATTTTAGAGGAATCATTGGATGGAGCCGTAAATCCGTTTGCAAATTGGCCGCGCGATGAGTTCCGATTAAGTTGCATACAAATGAATTTGCAGCAGTTTAAGGCAACGATAGCTTTTACAACTTATCACTGTGCTCATTTGGAAGGCCGTAGTAGTACTGTTTTGCAGAAGTCATTTTTTCGCCATTTTATATTTCACAACATTTTGTGCTATCGATTGATATATGACGCTCAAGAAATCAGTTCTACCCCGATGCATGAATTTTCACGATTCTTCTTCACTGGTGTAATGAAAAAACAACTGGAAATCTTGTATACGGCACTGAATTTATATCAGGATAATGGTTTTCGGATATCAGAAAGCCGTTTCCATGGATTTAGCTTCCCAGAAGATGCCACAGCGCTTTATTTTCCAATTTGTCAGCTTCTTTCACCTCTGTTCTGTCTCTGTTTGACCCCAAAAATGATACCCGAACTGTATGCAGTATTGTATGGCTATATCAATAAGACGATGGCGGTGGATGAATGTAAAATTGAAGGACTAATTGAATCAGAACGGCAGCGATGGATACATGAAGGATGTGAGGTGAGCTTGATTCCATTTCGACATTAAAACTAGATTTTTCTAAAGCTTTCAATTTTTCTTAATTTACTCACTGAACTTCATACTGATATCGGCCACAACTTATAAAAATTATAATAATTTTGGAAATACAAAATTACATCTTTCGTTTTTATCCTTTGTGTTACTCGTTTTGAAATTCAGCATATTTTTTCGTTTTAATGCATGAGCAGTTAAAGGGCGGCAAAGAGATTATCGCAGAGAAAGATAAAATCTGTTTTAAGGTATATACGAGGATTTAGATACTGTTTTAAAAATTCAACAGCAGTATTATTACTCTGGATAATTATCAAAATATAATGAAACTGTAAAATATTTGACATTCGAAATTATATTAAATAAGCAGATAAGCCACATTACATTTAAATATATTTTCTATTGAGGAAAATATATTGTATTGTACTTCGCATCAATTTAATTAGCAATAACCGCTTCTTAAATGCGCGTCTACTGTAAAATTCTGGGATTGAAGTACGAATATAGGAAAATCTTCACTATCTGGGATATTTATGGAAACATTGAAACTTCCATTTCAACGTTTAAATAAATATTACAGATGATGATTTTCACTGTACTCGTTAAACGCCATGCTCGAATTTTCTTTATTAGTTGTCGTAATCCTCTTTAAATTTTTTGTAGAGTTATCAGTATTAACAGTTTCTTAACCACTACTCGACTGCATCACGTGGCTAGGAAAAATTTGCTACTTTTATCTACTTATTTTATGAGTGAAATCTTCACTTTCGTATTCTGCATCTAACTTCATCTAATAAATACCGATCTTCGTTGTGGTTTATATTTCCTTAACCGAAATTTTTTTTGAAAAATTTTTTTTCTTATATTTTGGTTGTTTTCGATGATATGTTTTAATGGCATTAAAAATGGTTCATATACTCTCGTTAGACATCATGACTGTTGGTTTAAACTCCAACGTTCTAAGCTTTTAAGTATCTTTAAGGCTCTAACTCTTTGGATAATTTAAAATTTTCCAATTCACTTTCGGAGTTAGGATACGTATGTTAGCTTAACTTGTGCTGGTTTTATTTTTTTTCATAATAATTTTCTATTAAATTCTGTTGTTTTCCCTAACTTGAGTACAAAGCCTCCAGATAACAATATTGATGGGCAACGTCCATTATCCTGACATGTATTTTATTTTTGATCTTTCATTGCCAAATATGTATTTTTGTTAAATTAAATCGTCACATTTAAAACTGGATGTATGCAGATGTGACTAAGCTGGTAAAAATTGTAAGAATCTATGAAATTAATGGAGTTTCTAGTGAAAAGAAACAATGAAAGAATTTATTAATTACATATCGAATTAAAAAGCTACTAATATGGACTGTTTAATGTGAAGGGTTATTTTTTAAATTAAGCGTTTGAAAATAGTTGAATAAATTGTTGTGATAATTAATGGCAGATGAATTTGAACTTCGGTAATTTTTAAATAAAGAACTTTTTTTCAGATACGGAAATTAATTGAACATCGAAAAGTAAATCCTGATACTTAATTGATCTAGGAAGGAGATTCATGCAAAGCGAGATTCGTCGTTTCCTTTTCGATCATCTTTCTGGTGGTGCACCAACTGTTTTATTTTAACACATTCGGTTGGTAATAAAGGGATTAGCTTAATATTTTGTTGAAAGTAATTTGTTATATCGTTATTTTTCAACATGGTTCATCATATTGTTTGTTAGGATGATGTTTTTTTAATAGTTCGGAAGATATTCGATCTAACCGATCAAAATATCCTCGGCATTTTCTCTCTGCTTTACATTATGATTCCCAATCTGTGTCGATCACACAACTTTTGTTTTGTTCCAGTTTCTTCAAATTTCAAACTTCTTATCCTTCTTTATTATTTTTTATTGAATTGTTAGCTGGTTTCATCTTATAGATAAATCCGTGGATACATGTTTGGGGACATATTTTATTCTTAACGATAAAATTATATTCTGAAATCATGGACCGAGCAGTGGCTGTCATGATTCCCAAGGAGTTTGCGAATAATTATGGAATCAGCGTAATACTTTATCCAATTTTAAGATTTTTTTCATACAGCAAAAAATGCTCGAAAAATTAATTGTTATAATTATGGAATCAACGTAATACTTTATCCAATTTTTAAGATTTTTTTCATACAGCAAAAAATGCTTTGAAAAATTAATTGTTAATTTGATCTTTCTAATTTCAGTGCTTTTACTAATTATCTTGTTTCCTAAATAATTACTGCTATATTTTCGGTGTATATATTTTATATATTTTTTTAACCAATTAGGCTTATTTGGTTATTGCTAGATTCTTCTTGATTTTTTTTCTAGTTTCAATGAAATAAGCAAGTTCCATTTTTATTTTTGCTTATGTATTTTGCATTTCATTTATCAATCCAGTACCTTTTTATGTTGTTGTACAAATCCCAACCATCAAAATCCGCAAAAAATTATTATTTCGAGGATTTTCGTGCGTATTTTCGTGTCACGTAATAACCAGTTTCAGTCGTTTTGATGCGTATAATTAAATTTTTGATATAACTGCTACAGCAGGTTCCCTTATTCATCGTTTGTGCTTTCGACATTTTTGAACTGTTTAAGGTTGGTTCCTTTTTTTAATTTTCGTGGTCATATCTGATCTGCAGATACGAAAAGTTGGGTTGATCATTTTCGTATAATTACAGGTTTGTCATTGAAGTTTTTGCTTTATTTTTGCTAAGTTTAAATGGATTTATTTTTATTTTAAATTAACTAATTGATTGTTTAACTTTTGATTTCACTTTCTTTTCAACGCTATGCTTTATTGTTATTGCGGTATAAATGAGTTCCATTGTGCTGCAGTTTCTGGCTCATTTTTGCTTATGATTTTTGAAATTATTAGCAATAGAGTTCCCAGTGAAGTTTTGAAAACTGTTATGGAAAATTCTTTAAATTCATGATAGCATATTTCGTTACTTAGATATGCTTTTTGTTGTGAAATTAAGATTAGAACTTAAAATTAAAATTTCATGTTAGGAAATTCAGATTTCTCCTTTTTTGCTGCTTTCATCATGTTTCTAGTTTATTTTGCATTGTTTGATTATTATTTGCTTCTTTCTAAAAACGCTGTAATTTATTTTAAAAGCTTTGTGAATATCTTCGTCGATATTGTATAATGTTTGAAACGGATCACTTTCTTTGTAAGAGATTAATAATGTTCCCTTATCATTGCCTCATTGACTCGTCCGTCCTTGATATATAGTGCCCATTGCTTACATTCTATAAATTGGTTGTTAACTATGTAGTTAGTAAATTTCAAAAAAAATTTAATAGCAAGATTTCGAAGTTGTTTTTGAATTATAAATTCAAAGGATTTGTTGCAACTTTTTTAAATGTAGAAACAATATTAGGTTTGAGTTTTGCACAGTGCTAGTCGAAGAGTTCTGGAACTAACTGCTTGGATTATCTTTTGAGAAGACAATGAAGTTTAGGTTGAAAATTTTTTAATCAAAAAAAGAATAATTTGTCCGAGGTTATGATTATTTCCTGACAAGTTTACGGGAGTTAGTTCTTCTATCTTTCTCACAATTATTAAAATTAAGAGAGACTAAATGTAATAAAGTTAAATAAGGGCCAGTGGATGATTTTGCTCGATGCGTCATCATAATTCTCAAGATTTAAACCTTCAAATTTTAATTCCAAATCAATATCTGCAACATTTTTATATAAGCTTAATAAAATTTGTTGCTGTGCCTGAATGCTCCCTGCATTTTGCTATGAATGCTTAACGTGATAAAAAATTGTAAATTCAAAAAAAAAAGATTAAAAAATTTTTCAGAAATTCATTGTACCTGTGAGGGCGGTAATTCCATAGCTTTCCATGCATTTCTTGCAGTTCGGATGGAACTTTTTGTCTGTTTTCAATGCTTCTTCGGTTCTATAACTTCAACATCCTCATTTGCTTTTGTTCTGAAACGCAAATTTTTTGAAATAGATTTTCAATCCAAGATGATATGCAGGTTTCTTTTTTCTTGCTGGGAAGCTATTATATGGAGAAGTCGAACAATTAGATATGCAAACTAAAATAGATGGCCTATATTTCGGGACACTTGGAATGATCATTCAATACGGTTCACCTACACATCGAATTCACAAAGACCACTCACTCCTATGCTTTTAAGAATGTTCAAATACCCCTTAATTCTGAATGATCAATGTAATGATTCTAGTCTGATGAATGTTTCGTTATAATTACTAAAAGACTTTTAAATGAATATATTTAAGTAGTTTACACAAAGCCTTGTCGTTTATTTATTTCTCTTCCATGGAAACAGACTAATTGCATTCGTTCGATTGCTGTCATACCTTTTTTGTATTGAATGAGAAATCGTAGTATTAATTGGAGATGGAATTTTGTTTTGCGTCTTTCTCAGTATATTATTCATGAATCAGTAGACTATTAATAGCTGTTTCCGATTACACATCGATTAAGTATAACATTTATTCCGATTAAACGACTGGAATAACGAAGATGACAAGTCAACAAACTTGGAAAAGGTCAGAAATATACTTATAACTACCTTCATTTCTGTTTTAGCTCAATTACTGTAATAACTGGTTGCTTTTTTACAAAGTTTTTATGAGATATTTATTTAGTAGGAAGTACTCATTCATGATTATCAGAAACTTACATTTGAAATTTGGTAAAAGTTAATCCCAAAATTAGTAATTTCTTCCGATAACAGAACGCGTGTGCTGTATAACATGGTCGCAACATTTGAGAAGTTTCTTCATCGAGTACCTCATTTTTCAAATTATCTGACATAGCTTCCGAAGGGTAAAGCGGTTCCATGAACTGAGCTCAAGTGAAGAAGGCAGTTCACTTCAAACAATGATTTGTAAATAGTTGGAATAGTTACGGTTGCTCTGTTAATTACATGTCGCTTTATTATAAGTTCCCTTCCTGAATTTTAAATTACATATGAAAATTCTCAACATGAAAATATTTTTTTCCTTATTTCTATGAACATCGCCAGTTTGATTACGAAATGATGATTTCAATTACTGCTTATAAGGGATAAAATTATAGTGGGGAATGATTCATTGGATGTCATGCCATCATAACTTTTGTTATCATGATAAGTTCGAGGTGTATACATCGATGCATCATTAGTGGTGCATGAGTCATTCAATAATTTCAATTCTGTAAAATGCATCATTTTTTTATCTATCGATTTGCTGCCATTACTACTGCATAATAAGTGAGACATTTTTCCTTTATCAAACAAGCATATCTTTACATGCAGTAAATATCTGGCTGAAGTAAGTATATTTAAATGAATTTTTACATAAGCTTGGAAATGAAATATTCATCATAATTTTCCATCAAAATATATTCTCTTAAATTATCTCAGAAATCTATGAGAAGAACAAATGGATCACATCGCATAGATCTAAAATGCATTTCTACTGTAGCACTGTAATTGTAACAAGTTTTACTTTAATTACGAGAGAAAGAGGAAGATTCTCGACATAGATATTATATAGGTAGTTTTCATAAGTGTTAAACGAGTAGAATAGATGTCATGATTAGTTGTTTAAGTTATAAGCAGCATTAGGATGGTTCTGAAATTATCTCAAGAATAAAAGAGTTAAGAATAGATTTGAAAGTTAGATAAATCTTGAAAATGGATGACCGCTTAATGGAAAACGTTTATTTGAATTCAACAGCGCCAATCCTGCTTGCTAGAAGTGGCATACACATATTCAACGCTTACCTGCATTATTTAATTGAGCAAGTAGGATATGATACTTATTGAAAGTTTTAGAAGAGGGGACAATACCTTCGCTACTGTTTGCAGCGAATTCATCTCCATTTATTACAATGGTATAGTGATAATCATAATTGAAAGGTAACTCCATACTGTTGTACTTTGAATTAATCGAACTGCTCTCGACAAATCTAACACAAACACTTCACATAGTCACTCGCACTCATGCAGCGGTGTCCGAGTGGTTAAGGAGTTTGATTAGAAATCAAATGGGCTTTGCCCGCGCAGGTTCGAATCCTGCCCGTTGCGCTGTTATCAAGTTTATCACACAGGGCTGAGAGTCACTCGCTTGTTTCATCATTTTCAAAATGTATCTTTCAATGCAAACTTTAACACTTACTCTATTATTGGGTGAAAGAAAGGATTTAACTTTTAATAGATTTCAAACGAAGTTATTGGTCAGATTGAAACGTTCCAATTAAGCTTTTAATTTTCTAATTCGACTGTTGGAATGAAATCAAAATATTTAGCTCTGAATAATATCATAATTAATTGAATATGAAAAATACGAATAACGAAAATTCTTCATCAAATAACACAATTCAAAATGCAAAAATTCAAACGGAAAACAAAAAATAACATAAAACAAATGAGAAAACTGAAAATCTGTCAATAATATCAATAATATCAATAAAATCAATCAATCAATAATAATCAATAATATTAAAAATTAAATATAATATGAAAACGCTTATAGAGTAATATTAGAAAACTAAAGAAATAAATAAAAACCAATTAAAAGATCAGCGATACGATGATAATTCGAAACATATTCAAATAAAAAACAAAAAAGCGAACAGTCCCAAAAAAGAGAAAATAATTAAAACCAAAAACGAAATTATCAAAATAAAGGAAATTTAGGAACTATTTCGTCAATACAACGACAATAACGATCCATAAGAAATTTATCCTTAAATTCTCTAAGAAATATAGCGAAAAAAATAATTAAGAAAGACAAAAGACAAATATAAATAAACAAGCAAAGATTCAAAACGATTAAAAATCAAAAGAAAAGAAATAAAACTAACAATTCACCAAAATGTAAAAACAACAGAAAAAATAAGAACGATAAAATAACTTCCGGAAAACCGGACATAATCGAAACCGGGGACACTCATAAAATATTCGGTAGCAATAAGAAGAAATCAAAAAAAATGATAAAAAACTAAAATGATTATAATAAAAACAATGCATGAATGAATGTTTCAGTTTAACGAAAATTCATTCTATTCAAAATTCTGAAATAAATGCTTCTTTAGTGAATAGAAATCAATATCACGAAATTTCAACATCATCAAAAATTTTTAGACGCGCTGGCAGCAATGTCTAAATGGTTAAGAAGTTTGAATTGGAATGGCGACATAGGCTTATCTGAAAGTAATGCGATTGATTTAGCTCTCCTTAATTCAGTTCATCATTTTGATTAATTTCGCAATCTTTTGCTGGTTTGTTTTTTATAGAACCAAAAGGAAAATAATCGATTTTCCAATCGGAATGAATTACATAATCATCAGTTTCTGCGGGAAAACTGAATCCGAAAAATATTTGAAGTTCGTTAATGAAACATTGAGGGACTAGCTAGTCTGTGCAGTGGTGTCCGAGTGGTTAAGGAGTTTGACTCGAAATCAAATGGGCTCTGCCCGCGCAGGTTCGAATCCTGCCCGCTGCGTAGACAATACTTTTCTTACCGATGAGGAAAGGAGTTAAGATGTAAATTTCTCTTGATGAAACCCCGCCTGTCTCTTCGATCGAGGGGGCACTGTAACTGTTAATGATGAGAATTCCATAGACGTGCGGTTATTACTCGCATCATTCCTTCCAACGGGAACCTCTCACTTCTATTTTAAACCATTTCATAAATTCGTCTCAGTAAAATCGTAAAAATTTTACTTCTCAAATCAATGATTATTTGAAATTCATTAATTAACTTTAGCTAACCATTTTTTCTTCTCTTTTTAATTGTTTTACAATATGTGACAATACAATGGCTTAATTAAACATTTCATTTTATCTCTCATACTTATCATTTTTATCAGAAAGCAAAATTCAATTAAAAAGAGAGAGCGGCGATTTAATATCTTTCTTTATTTCTTTACTCATTTCTATTTTATTATCATCAACAAATAGAGTTAAGAAACAAACATTGACATTGAGTATGGTTAATAACTTTATATAAATATTTGTTTCAAATTTTCCAATTCAAATAATAAATTAGCAATAAATGAATGAGAGAGAAAATAAATGAATAAACAATGATAATAGCTATCGAATGGAGAGAGAGAGAGAGAGAGAGAGAGTAGAGAGTGAGTGTTGAGATCAATTTTCTTCTTTTTTATAATTATAGATAGCTTTTATAAACGATCTTTTAAATGTGACAGATATGCAAATTTATTATTTTATGATTAAATGAATTTTTCTTTTCTTTTCTTTTCTTTCTTTCTTTCTTTCTTTCTTTTCTTTTCTTTTCTTTCTTTCTTTCTTTCTTTTCTTTTCATTCTTTACAACACTCTCTTCGTTTGTTTATATCACAAATTGTCGAATATTTAGCAGTGAAGAAAAGGAAAAATTCATTTTACTACAATTGAATTTTTAGCCGAAAACGAAAAATTTCTACCCAATTAACAACAATTATTAAATATTTATTGGAATAAAATTTTGCAAATTCTTATAAATCTTTTGCAAAATTCTTAAAAAATTTTGCAAATTCTTATAAAAACCAATTTATTGGAACAAAATTTTGCAAATTCTTATAAATCTCAAACTATACAATCAAATACTCATTATTATTATTATTAATTATGATTATTATTATCACTATTATTATTATTAATTATTATTCAATCCATACCTAACTAAATTAAGAGGAAATTAATATATATTAACAGAAAATATGAATAATTAATACTCCTCAAAATATTAAACTATCAAAATGAATTGTATAAATTTGGAACGATAGAAAGTATCGTTGATAAAGAACATATATTGTCTTTTTTGGTCTTAATTTTAATTAATTGAAAAATTTTTAACTTTTCAATTTGCATTTTGAATAGAATTAATTTTGATATAACTGAACGAATATAAGAGAACGTAGTTTGCAATTAAATAATTACAAATTTGATAACTGATAATAATACTAAGATAAACAATAAATAACGGAAAAAGAACTTTGAACATTTGGCAATAACATTATTATTAACTGTTCAATTTATAAGTAAGCAAAAATGAGAAATTTCTTATTACAGCAACAATTATTACTAATTATACAGAAAATTTAAAATTTTATTAAATCTTAATCACTCAGAAAGCGCACTCTATCATAGATTTACAATCTTTTGATATGATATGTGCCTCTTATCATTATATTATAATAAAAGGAAAAATTAGAACCTGTATGAAATGTATTAAAAAATTGAAGGATTTTGCTAAATTGTCAATTGTCATAAATTTTAAATTGTAATTCTTAAAACTTTAATGATATGATTGACATATGCTTAATGCAATGTGGCAAAGGTAGAATAATTATCCTTCTTTGGGATTGAAGAAATGCCTTTGTAGGACAAATCTTATTATTTATTTCAATTTCTGATAAAACTTGGGGATCCTAAAATTTAACCGGTTTGAACTAAAATATAATATGAACCTCAAAGGTCTTTTTTCGGGAATTCGTTCGACTAATTAGTCCAATCTAATTCAATCTTTAATTTTGGTAATGAATTCAATTTCATTCAGTTCTATCCTATTTTGCTGTATTTATTCTTTTCCATTTTGAGGTCAACGACCTTATGAAAAAAAGAAAGGAGCAATAATTGTGTTCATCAATTATTAAAACTAAAAATTTATCCGAATTTAATTCTCTCTTCTGTTTCTTTCTGAGAAAGCTAGGCCTATTTTTTTCAATTTGATGCCATTTTAAACAAATTTTTACCACCTTAATAGAGGCATAACAAAGAAAATGAGGAAGAATGTTGATTTTAATGAAGTATTAGTGATAACAGCAGCACTATTCGTAATAACACGCCGTCGTTTGCTTATCATCCAACCTTCATCCATGGATTCTGATTCCGCCATTAATTCTTGGCTATCGGAATTATCGTTTTCGATTGTCCATTTCGCTAATGTTTCTTCATCAGTTTTCATTCGTTTATCTTTATCCACACGTGTCACCATTTGATCTGTTTTCTTTTTATTCAAATAAATTCGCTGTGGATTTCCTTGTCCTGTTACCGTACGGTAATCATCCGATTCTTGTAACCATACTGGCATTGATGGTTCACTTCTTACGGTATCTTCAAAAAATCAAATAAATAAATGAATAAATGAACCATCTTGTTATAAATTTTTTTTGATTGTTATCTCTTTACTGTTTGAATTATTGTTTCGAAAAATACAAATAAAGTATTAAGAAACCTAATGGATCGGTAGCTCGATCGTCGTAGGAATATTCGTCATCGTCACCAATCGTAGTATCCCAACCTTCCGTATAATCATTTTCATCCGTTTTTATTTCTTCAGTTGATGTAATCCTTTCTGCAGTGAAAAAATTGAAAAACGATTATCATATTTTCTCAACAGATTGCTATAAGAGAGAGAGAAAAAATGGTTTTAAATCGGAATATTTCTATCATCTCTTTAATGCAGAACGGATCCTAATGATAGAATAAAAGAAAAATTTTAAATTAATTTTTGAAAATTTCAAAACTGAAGTTTCTAATTATCTTCCAATTAATATTTATAGCTGTTGATAATGCAATAACCGTAAATAATGAGTAGATAGTAATGATGATAATAATGATAATATATAATTTTCGAGCTAATTACTAACCGAACAGTTTCAAAATTATTATTTGAGTACAAGTTATGAATAATAAGCTTTATAGGTGATAAAAGCTTATCATGCTTGAGTGATAACACTTTAAATTGCGTCGTCAAATGAGAAAAAATGTTTGTTTTGGTTCCATGATTTAATGCAACAAAAATTTACAATTTATTCTTCCCTTTCTGATTTTTTCCATTTAAATTTATTTCTTATATTTATAGATTTAATTTTATTGCTTCTGTCAATCTTTCGGTCACACATTTCAAGAGATCATAGGTCAATATTAATCAATTTTGAAGGCTATTCGAATGATAACGGAAGTAATTAGTTGAAAACTTATATTAACGCTTCTTTAAGTAAAATTTATACGGTTGTGAGGTCAGGTAATTTGTTGGATAAGAATTGGAAAAGTGACAATATGGTTATATTACAGATGCATTAATTGAGGTGTGGATAAGATGTTTTACCGATCATTAATTGACAAGAAATTGCTGCCCGATGGAGTGATTGATAGTTATAAAGAAGAAATAATTATTACAAATCATTTCGCACCAACTGATTTAACAATTCAAAAATAATTTATAAACGAATTACCAATAACGTTATATTTTCGGATAGAAAGGAAACTTAAGTGAATAAAATCGATAAACACTTAGAATTAACTCACTTGGTTCTTTTACTTGATACACTTTCGTGTATCCAAATTGTGATATCTCATCATATTTGGTTATTTCATCACTGGAAATTTTTTCAGTTTGGATCGGTGATGATACTTCGTATCTTTGATGTCCAATTTCGAATTGTTCCCGTCCGGAATGATGCAAACGAGGACGCTCAGTGGAATCAGTTGCTAACGTTGTCGTTTCCGTAACTTCAAGATAACTATTCAATTGAAGAAAAAGAATTTTTCTTGAAAAACAAAAGATAAATCTGGAAATTAAGCTTATTAATTTTCTAAAGATTTTCCCGATTTCTAACTGTTATCTTTCAACAAAACAACGAATTTTTAAACTAAACTACATAGATTAATTCGTCTGAAAATTCTATTTAACTATTCATTAAACTGCAAGAAAGACAATTTACATTTATACGTAGCATTCTCATCTGATGATAAAAATTATCGAAGACATACAGTGGCAAAGTGATATTAGTTAGAAATTTATATAGTTGCTATGACTGCTATCTAAACTGATCTTTCTAAATGATGAAATGATATAGCATCATTATATTGATGATAAGCTGATGAAATTAATTTGACGTACCAGCATATTGACATCGATCACCATAATAGACGTTAAGTAAGCAGAGACACGTATGTATCGATGGATTATCAACTAAGTATGCGCAAAATCCACCGTTGAGACATTTAATGCGACATTCACTTTGTGGATTAACAAACGCTTTCCGTTGTTGTGCCAGCATATTCCAACGTGTACTGCTACTGTACATTAAAGCATACAGTAAGACGTATACTATTCTCATCTAAAAAGGATGTAAAATAAATCAAAATTCAATGAATTACAACTACCACCGTTTTAGTTTTAAAACGTGAATCCTTAATAATACATGCACGTTTCCTATACTGCTTGCATTCAAATTACACAAATGATCCAATTTTGCATTCTGTTCAAAATTCAATATAAATTGAAATTATACTTATGAATTTTTACAACTTATGCATTACAAAAAAGCTTATAAAAACAGACTTGCTCTTGAAATATAATATACAGATGTGCTAATAATATGTGTGCATGCATGCAGATACGTTAATGTTGCGTGTTACA
Organism: Cercopithifilaria johnstoni; assembly: GCA_916381525.1. Lineage (NCBI taxonomy): Eukaryota > Metazoa > Nematoda > Chromadorea > Rhabditida > Onchocercidae > Cercopithifilaria > Cercopithifilaria johnstoni. The sequence continues at coordinate 29,338 of CAKAEH010001286.1, forward strand.
TTTACATCATAAATATATAATACTATAGTTTTTTAAATCACAGTTAAAATTCAATATGAATGCTTTAATGAAAATTAAAATCATACAGATGGTATATCATAAAAGAGCCTAACGAAAAAAAGAAATGAAACGATTAGATTCATTTATTTCTGTGATATTATAAATCAATTCAGCTGAATAATACGATGTGTGCTTTTCCTTGGTAGCATTAGAAGTATTGATAGCATAGAATTATTATGATACGATCTTCAGATTGCACAGATCTCCACATAAATTTAAGAAATTTTTATGCATGTTGAAAAAACTTTTTAACAAAGAAAATTTTGATTAAACAAGCAAATATAATTTAGCATAATTAGTTCGTGCCAGAATATTGCTAAAGTTTGATCAAAATTAGTATAGAATGAAAATGCAAATTGGATAAAATCACTTAGCTGTCAAGAATATAATGTATGTTTGAAAATGTTAAGTTTATTTTCAAAAAAAAAGTTTTTTATATGCTAATAATTTGAAATACATTTCCAAACTCTTATCTTCTTATTCAAAAAATCAAAAATTTTCAAATTGAAATTCGAATTTTGGTACTCAAAAACAATAAATTTAGTGAGCTGAAGAAATTTCGACTTTTTTTAAATTGGAAAATTTATTTGAATACAATTTAAATCATTAACATATAAAACTTTTTTCTTAAACAAATTTTTTGAATTTCTAATTAATTTTATTGCAGCAAAAAAACAAGAGATAATCAGTTTAATTTTAAAAAGATCGAAATATTTAACAGTTAATCATTAATTACTATTTTAAATAGATATGACTGTACAGTTCAAAAAATTTTTGAACTATAAGCACTTTTCCCTCTAATGCGATCCATTAAAGTATAATAATTTTTTAAGATACTTAAATTATGATTAAACGACTAACTTAATATCAAAAGAAAAAAAGGAAATCTCTTTATTCAAGAAAGTTATTTAACTTATGCTATTTTAATGTTATTGTTCCTATAATTGATTTGCTTACTGTCATACTGCTGTTCCTTTTTTGTATTACTCAAACTTTTAAATTTAAATTATAGCTGAATTACCTGTAATTGAAGAAGTATGTATAGCTGTTCTCAATTATGAAAACAACTACATCTTTATATTCGAAATGCAAATTTCTTTTTAAACGGTAAATTGAAAAGGAATGTCAAAAAAGAAAAAAAGTTTCTTCAATGACCAACTTGCTAACTTCTATTTGTTGCGAAAAAGAAATTAGATATCAGATTATGGCGAAGAGCATTAGTTTGCAAAAAGCTTTCGTTAGCTGACCTTTGAACGAAAAAATTACACGTATATAAAATTTTAAAAATTGTTCAATTCGGTTGGTTGTCCATAGATGCTCTTCGATTATGCATCACTAATTAGATTATGCATCACAAATTTACTAACATATTTAGAAGTTGGAATAAATTGTTTTTACCTATCTGATAAAAATGTACTTGATCATAATAATTTATATAATTGGTGTTTTGATTCAGGAAAGAGAAGAGAAATTCAAAGAGATATGAAAAAATATTGCAATGATATTTGAAATGATAATGAAAGCAAACCATCGGTACAATAATTACAACATATATGGCCCATAATGACGACGATAAAAGCATTAAAAACATCGAAATTAATGTTATAATGACTACGACAATAGGTGATAACAATATAATTATTCAATAGCAATAGCAACAACAATAACAATAATACAAAGGTGACAATAATAACAGCGTTAATTAAAGTTAATGAAAATGACAGAGGGGGAAATGTAGATAATGAGAAATATTGGCTGAAATATCAACTGGTTTCATAATCCGACCAGAATAATTCAGGAAATTGAGGACATGAATATTTGATAAGTATATTGCCTATAATCATCTCGCTCCTTTTGTTATCTCTTTTCTCTTTCCCCCTTTTATTCTATTTTCTAATCGTTCTATTAAGTTACAGATGAAATTTTGAAATTCTTTGATTTTGACCTTTTGCAGTCCAAATTATTCCGTGAGAGTTAATTGTAAAAAGTTGGAAATGCCTAATTAATCCATTCAAATTATTAACGCAACAAAACGTGACAGCAATAGCAATAGCAATAAGCACAAAAATTTTGAAACATTCAAAAAGGATTTCAGAAATCGATAGGATAGTCAAGATCATTGTAATGTAAGAGGAAAAAGGATAACAACGATAATGCAGAAGGATGAAGCAGACAAAATGAATGGTAATATTGTTATTGTTGGTATGGGCCATTTGGCTGGACAGCTGTTAGAAGGCAAAGGATGAGAAGTTGCAGAGCTGAACTTAGCTTTTATTCATCCTTTGATTATATCAAAAATTTGGCATTCACCTTGCTGATAATAATTACTTCATCATTTCAATCAACACATAAAATCTTCATTTCATATATTTAACATGTTTACATAATGCTTGATTAAAATTTAATCTTATTAAGACAAACGTCACATAGAAGTTTATAAGCTAAGGTAATTAGAAAAATTAGATTAAGAAAGGTCGTAAATGTCCGATATGATAAGGTTTATCATTTTCTTTAATGTGATAGACAATTTGTTTGACGTCTTTAGCAAATCATTTGATTAGCATTTATTTTTAGTCTATAATTTATCATTTTATTTGTTACAGCAACAAACTCACTCATTTCTGATATATTCCAATTCTGATCCAATTTATAGTTTTCAGAAATGATATTCAATAATATTCAACAAAAAAAAAGTTGAAAATTTTATTGAAATCTGACGCAATTAAATAATTAAAATTAAAGTAAAACAATAAAGAATGAAGGATTCTTTTGAATTGCTAAATTGTTTTATTTATCTTTTCTTCTTTTTCATCTCTCTTTTTTCGATTTAAAATTTTTTTTGAAATATGAAAGAATGAAAATGAAATGAACGAAATAAACGCTGGAAATAATAAAAGAATGGTAATAAAAATATTAACAGCTGCCTTATCATCGAATATTTTATTACTCAAATAGTTCTATTCGATTTTTCAACAATCAATCATCACTTCCCATTTATTAAATTAATTTTCACTGTAAACTTTTCTTTCTTTTAATTTTGAACAAATTCACATTGCTTATTATAATTAGTTTGTTCATTTATTAATTAATGATTTTAAGTATATCCTTATCATTTCCTCTTTTGTACTTATTTTCGTTGATTATTTTAAAAACAGTTCTTTAATCTTTTTAATGAAATAAAAATTTACGCTTTAAATGAAAAAGGTAAGAGAAAGAAATGAAATTAATCGAAAACTCAAAGTTCAATGTGCAAATTATCGGTGAAATATCGAACTTAACATATATGAATTGCAATATAATTCCAATGTGATCGACTTTTTTATTAATTTAAAATTTTTAATTAATATTTAATCAATGAAACAATGCTAAATTAGAATGGATTAACATCGATGAATTATTAAAATATTTAAAGATGCGAATTATTTTGAAAAACTTCAAAAGAAAAAGAAAGATTAATGGGAGATGAACTGAACTAATGCCTAAGTCTATAAGCTATTAATTGTTAAACAAAGAGCTGAATAAGCGCACTTTTCTTCACTTCCCTTCAGCTTCTTCTGTTAAATTGCTCACTTGAAAAAATTTGAAAATTTTATTTAAATTACTTATTGTAAATTTTTTGAGATTCATAATGAAATATTTGAAACAATGAGAGGAAAAAGAAAAATGTTATTTCGAAAGTAATTTATAACTTTTCAATAATAACTTATCATTTAAGGAAGATCGGTTCAACAATAAGTAATTAGTATTTGAGAAATGAAAATGTTCGTTTTTTCTTCTCTTTTATTAAACTACTAATTACACTTCAAATTATTTATTAAAAATAAAAGCACTAAAATTAAAATGGATAGCTATTGCCATCAATGGCGATTAGAATTTATTTTCCATCAATTATCATCCACTGCTTATGGAAACAATGGATAGAAATTTCGAAATGATTCATTTTCTTTATTTTAAATAGCAGTTGATTTTAAAAAAATTACAGTATTATCAACAACAATAATAATAATAATAATAATAATCTTGCATTATACATAAGGTAATAAAAAAGAAATAATTGGTTAATATTTTTTATTTTTAAAAGAAAAATTTTCATTTTTAATATCAGTTATAAGCATAGAAGTAAAATTTTTAAACTAATCGATCACAAAATAATATGCGATATTATATAAACGATATTAAGCGATCACGCGTGGAATTAATTTGCAACAATGCAGTAATTAATTATCTCATCTGCACAATTCATTATTTTTATTAGTAAGAAGAATCTAAAAACGAAAAAAACACTGAATGAATAGAATGAAAAACAAATTGCTCAATAAATTAATTAATTAAATGATGAGAACCATGTATTCTCCTATATCTATATCTATATCTATATATATATATATATATAGATATAGATATATATAGATATAGATATTAGGCGTAGCTATTAAATACAAAAGCTAGTTAGAAATCTATAAATTGAATGTTAATCAGATCATAAATCTGCATCTCGTAATTCCACACATATCCATCCAGTCGGATTACAAGAATATAAGGATGAAAGGGAAGGGGAATGGATTTAAATTTCATCGTAATTCAATAAACATTTTAAATACCTTGTAGCTAAAATTACTTCACATAAATTTTATGCATTAACTTTATGTTATCAATTTAACAAATGCATTTGAAGAAAGTTTTAATAAAAAGGAAATGTTCTATTATCACTGATAATAACACTAAATGCTTTATACTTATCACAAACGTACTTATAAATTGATCTTTATTAGCTGTACCTTTTGAAATAAATGAAATGATTCATATCTGCCAATTTCCTTTTTTCTGTTAAATCTATGGATTTATCAATCATTTGTCAAAGCAAATGGTAAAGATGCAAAAGATAAATTAGAAAGTATGACTCATCGGTTGTAAAAAAAATTTCATTATTGATTATTTCAAATATTTTACTTTCATACCTTTCCTCTCATACACCTTCTAAGCTTCATTTTCATTTTATCAACACAATCAATAATCAATTTTGTTATATTATCAAAAACAATTAGATATATTAAAGGAATATTATTTTAAGCATAACAATTGAAAAAATTAACGGATAAATGACACAATATCTTAGTGGGAGCAGCGAAGAACAGTAAGTTATGCAATTTATAAATTATTGATTGACAGTTTGATTGGTGCATTTGAGAGAAGCGTAATTCGATCTTTGAATTAATTAAATTAAATTGAAAAATAATGATTTGAATTTATGGCTATAAAAAAAAGCAGTAAGAGAGGCAAGTAGTTAATATTTGAAAAAAAATGTGATGAAAAGATGAAATTGGATAAAGGCAGAATTGTTAAGAGGAAGAGGAGAAGGATGAAGATGAAGGGAACTTGTCATGTGTTTTAAGAATGCCGTATAGCCAGCCTGCTTGGCGGCTGGATGGATCGGAATAGATGAAAGTTAATTACGAAGGCGATAACTGTAATCATCCATTCAACTTAATATCATTTGTTCATTGCTATTTGGCGCAAAATGATTTAAAGAATGTTGAAAAATCATACTGTCATCTTTGTGTACTCCTGGCTAATAACCAGGTTATCATTGTTGGCCCATTACTGGCTATTTCTTATCTATCTATCAATCAATCATTTTTCATTCATCATCTCTCCTCTATACTTTTAATGCTTATTTTATCAGAGAATATAAATATGAATATAAATTATACTTATCCGAATTTGCTGAAAATTACACAGATATTTTCAGATGAAAGAAGACTAATTAATCATTTTTGTTTTCAAACAATTTGATAAATTAATTTGACTAAAAGTTCAACCAAAGTTTATTTTCATTAAAATGCTAAAAATATACTTTGAAAAAGTAAAGAAAAAACTGAATATAAATAAAGAAGGCAATTATTAACCTATAAAATAAAGAAATTTACACAGTGCTGAAAATTCTTCATGAAAAGCATAATTTTGCTATGAATAAATGGCAAACAAATGAATTTAATTTTTTGATCCTAAATAAGTTAATGAAATTATTTGAATATTGCTTATAAATTTGACACTTCGATCATTTCAAGCTTAATAATAAGGAAAAAATCATGCTTAACTCATCTTTTTAATTTTAAAAACTCTATAACAATTATATTCAAATTATTTAAACTGTACAGTTGACAGCTTAAGAAAGTAATTATTCGGTATGAAATTTTTTCCATTAATTAATTGTATTAATTAATAATAATTTCCCATAATCAATTAATTCCATTTATATTTGAAGATTTATATGTCTATTTGTATCGATGATTAAATTATATTATCACTTTCAACAATTAATTAAACAAATAACGAAAAACAAAAGTCAATAATTATTGAAAATAAATAATTCAATTTGATGTTATCGATGAAAAATGGGAATGATAGGAAATTTAGTTTGGTAAAACAATTATATTTGATTCCTTTAGTTTATCATTCATTATCATTATCAATCATTCCCATCGTCGTCATTTCACTTCATTCTTCTCTTCCTCTCTCTCTCTCTCTCTCTCTCTCCCTCTCTCTCAAGAATATCGTTTCATTTATTGAAGAAACTTCAAGAATTTGTAATTGTTGTTTTTGGCAATTTTATTTTAAATTCTATTATTGATGCTGAATGAAAAAAAAGCGATGAATAGAATAAATTTTGTTTAAATAAATTTATTAAAAGTAAAGCTAATCCTTATCAGTTAGTCGTTATAATGATAATATCAGAATGATTGTAATGAATTAAAATTTAGCTAAATTAAAGAGAAATAAATTAAAGAGAAGAAAAATATTAAAGAGAAATAATTATTTCATAAGAAATAATAATTCATCAAGAAATTTCATATTGAAATAATTATAATTTTCACCTTGAAAAATCATTTAATTCAGTGAAGTTTATGAAATTTCAATGTGTTGCTGAATGAGTGATAGAAAGAATATTTCAATCCATCAAATGGTACAAAGTTCAATTGCACTCTTTCAACTATTTCAAACCATTTCTCTTTTTAGCTTTAAAGGAAAAGTAAATGCATAAATCAGTTTCGGGAGGGATGGACAATGGATGGACCATATCATTTCACATCCCATGGCAGTTAAATTACATGGATTCAAATATGATTCATAAAATATTAATTGTTGCAAAGTATGATTCATTAAATGAAAACTAAACTGAACTGAGTTTTTTCAGTGAAAAAATATTATTCCGTTAAGTGTTGAAAAAAATTTCAGAGCAATCATATCATCTTTCTCGTAATGATTTTGAGAAAAGATATGCAAAAAGTTTTGTTTAAAATCAGAATAAAACGAATATACAATGGACTGTTTATGGTCAAGGGAGGGGGACTATTACTATAAATAGTCAATTCTTTTGAAACTTAGGCCAGACAATATGCCGTTGCTTAAGTAATTTTAGGCTCACTGTATCCTCTATAATTTTCAATACCTTTTTAAAGAGTTACTTTAATAATAATAGTATTACTTTTAAAAATATTAAAGTAAAAAATCTGCTACAAATTTTGTGAAGCTTGTTTTACAGTTATTTAGGAGGTTAAGGATCGGTGAAGCTAAAATATATAAAAAGAGAATGACAGACGCGCGATATCTGTTTGCACTCATTTATTTTCGTTTTCTTTTTCTACCGCTTAATTTTTTGAAAGTTTTAAATAAACTGAAAAATTGATTTACAGCATTTCGCCATACCTCAAAATATTAGACTTAGAAAGAGATGGCTTATTGATTGAACTAATCGAACAAAATTTAGAGAAAAGTCTGAGTAGTAAACTGATAACATATTGAAAATAGTTAGTTGACAATTGAATAATTGGTTTGAACAGCTGACAATAGAGTAATAGATAAGTTAAAATATTTTTATTAATTGAGCGATCGAAAAAAATCGGATAAACAAATAATTTAATAGACCATTTTCAGATCTTCTTGACAGCTGTACAAGTAATAGAATAATGAAGTAGTTGAATGGCTTAATAATTCAAATTTTCAATCGAATAATATCTGAATAGTTAAAAAATAAAGTTTGATAAGAATTAATTGTATTCTCCATAAAGTTGGTAATTAATAAACGAGTTCAAAGGAAAAGAACAATAAAGTTATCATCTGCTTGCTGCTGTCCAATTGTCCATTTAGTCCGACATCATTGATGATTATTTTCCATATAAATAATAGAAATTTTTTTATTTAAAAACTTTGATAAAAGGAACATATGATAACTTATCATAATTAATTGAGTAATTAACAAAGAACTTAACAAACTAATTGAGCATACTTTTGATATATCTTTTAGTACAGAAAGATGAAAAAATAGGAATGATTTTTATTAAGTAACAAACAAAAAGTCATTTCAATTTTAAATTGGAGAAGGACAAAGAAAATGAAGAGAGATTTGAGGAATATGCAAATGATCAGTGACTGCACTCTCGCCTCACCGCGGTATGAAGAATAATAATTAAACATAAGATTAATAATAAACTTATACTTTAAGTGTATATCATTTTTATTATATAATTTTTTTTCGGTTTTTAAAACATTTCTTATTTTATTCTGTAATTTTACAGTAATTTCAAAAAAAGAAAGAAATTTTTTCAATTCTAAAATGTTAAAACTATCGTAAGAATTTTAAAAAAAAAACGTTAAATTTTAGAATGTGAAATTTAGGATGAAAGAATGCGGGAAAAACGATCAGTAGAATTTAGAGGAATAAAATGAATAAGGAGAAGATCATTCATTCATTGATAAGAAGAAGTAATGCAGAAATTGCCTGTCAATCGAAATCGTTCGATCCATTATTTTTATAGTTGTAATTGCATTAACAAAGTATCCGGGTAAGTGTTTCTTAGTATTGAAAATTGCTTTAAAAATAAAAGTATCTAAGAGTTTTAGTTGGACATCTAAAATTTGATAGAATTGTTAAAAAAGGAAAAAGTAGCCAAATGAATAGAGAAATAGAAAAATTTTCCATATTTTACAGTAATTACATAGCATCTATTTTACAGTAATTAAATAGCATCTATTTTACAGTAATTGCATGGCATCTATTTTACAGTAATCACAAAACTGTGTACTGTTTTGCTTCCTTTCAATTCATTGCCATTACCAAAAGTAAGGTAAAATTATTTGCCGGAAAAGCAAAAATTATCTTTTATCAATGAAAAGAGAACAGAAAAAATGATAAGCCTTATAAATAAATTATATTAAAAGCTTTTTACAATATTTCTACTCTTTTATAATTCTGACTGAAATCAAAAAAGAAACAATGATTATAATCATATCAGATTTCCTCTATAGATCAACCAAAACTAAAATCATTCCGATCATTTCGATTATAAGTTCATATTGTCTTAACATTTTTATCTATTCCTTCTTTTTTCACCTTATCGAACTCATTGATCTTATCAGTGATATAAATATGATAAGGAAATTCTGCATATGTCAAAACATTTAGAATCTTTGCATTATTTTCTCGTAAAATTAACTTCTTATTAAATAATTCTATAATAAGCAATATTTCCTTAGATTTTTTTTCTCGAAAATTCTAAAACGATTTTCTTGAACTAAAAATTCAATAATTGAAGGCTTTTTAAGAATTTCAAATGCCGGAAATACTGTACTAAGTAGCTTAAGTTAAATAAAACGAACGCCTGTTCACTTTATCCTCCCCGATCCGAAAAACGGTGCAATTTACGGTGAAATAAGATGAAATGACAGTCAAGTATGACAGTTGCTGCAACTGCTTCTTATAAATGTTAACAAAAATTAGTTGAAAGCATCAAAGGAACAGTACCGCTTTTGAAAATGAAATTGTAATAGAGAAATTGTCGTAATAGTACAACGGCTACAATCGCTAAGATGGAATTATTAATAATGTAATGGTTGATGAGAGGAAAGATAAAACAAAAAGATAGTTATTGCGCTTTTAGCAAATGTAAGCAAACGAATTCTTTCAATTCTTAATTTGCGGGTAATTTCAGTATTATTAATCGTGAAACCATTTACTTAATCGTATAGTATTTGCCATTTCAATTAATAGAAAAAAATATTTCCTGGTTACAAACATCAAAGTAAGTGCGTCATAGTTGTAATTTACCAGCGTACTATTTATGACTGGCATGTCAGAAGAAGTTTTATGCTATTTATATTATTATAGTACTCTCTCATTTTCACTTTGATCTTTGTAACCATGAAATATTTCTTTCTATTAATTGAAATGCAAACATTATACGATTATGCAAATGATTCCACGATTAAAAACACTCAGCTGTTATTAACGTGTAATTAAATGGCATATATGATGAATTGAGTAAAGAAGGAAAGTATGATTTAGAAATTGAAAAAGAAAGACTTCATATATTTGGTTCACATATTCTTTCTATAAAAAATATATATTTCACTTTTTGCATGAATCGATGATGATTCTGAGAAGTTCATGCGCAAATATATCGGACATACAGTTACGTGACCTCTAAAAATGTCATCTGTCGAATAACTAAACATTAGTATATAAAATGGATGAAACCAATCAAATGGCCTTTTTGTATAGGAATGTAAACATATCCATTTGAACAAATGTTATTGAGGCTATATAAAATACTAAATGGATCGAATGACACAAATATATTTCCTGAATGTTACCCTAAGCACTTCTTATTTTCAGGCAGATTTTAGTTAAATTTCTGGTGCAAAAATTAATTAGATATTAGTGCAAAATAATTCAAAATATGAGAAATAGCAAATTAAAATTACTATTAAGGCACTAAAAATAGAAAATAAAATAATTTATGGTAAAAAATATCCAGGTGTTCGTGGATTAAGCCGCTGCAATTAATTTAACCATTTCATCGGATATAAATGCAAAGTTTTCAAATATTTGCAACAATGATTAAAACTGACCAGCAAAGAAGCACTGTTAGAAATGGGAATATAAGCTCAATTCTCTAAAATTTCAATTCAAATTGAAATAAGCTAAAGCAGTGTAAAGAGAAGCCGCATGGATTAAATCGCTGCAACATTGAGTGCGGACACTCATATGTTCAGCAATTTCAATGGATGGATTTTGCATTTCTACCAAAATAATTCCATACTTGCTTCAGTTTAGCTTCAGCTGAATTAAATAAAATATCAGTTTTACTTTTATTATTTTAGATTGCAGCTCAAACAACGGCGGAAATAATGCAATTATCCCAGCGATGCTCGGCGCACCTGTGGATATAGTGAATGTATTATTTTAAAGTTTCACTTATATTAGTTCCTATTTAGTCTTTCAAATATCATTTATGGCCAAACTGATAATAATGTAAAACCTTTCTAAGTATATCAAATAATCCGCCATCTTACAAATTTTTATTTGAATTCTTAATAATTTTTCTGTAAAAGAGAAATGTTGCGAGCATGCTGACAGAGTTCTTCTTTCATTTTCTACTGTTTAGTAATAACATTGATGGCTGTCACATTGTCAACCATATGGACTGAGCAAATTTTAGTGATAACCATTATTGGAATAATTTTGGGCAGCAGAATGTTTTCATTCCTTTCAGATTTATTGCACTGATCCGATTGGCACAATAACTTTTTTGGAACTTTAAGCTTCCTCGATATACTATCCTTGGAATCATTAGAACCACAATTCCATAATAATCGCTTTGCAAAAGCTATTTGGAGCGCTCATTGGTAACAATCTTTTTTTTCTCTCAAGTTATGATTGAAAATATTTCTCAATTTTTACCTGACATGTTAGAAATGAAACTGACCACATAAACATGAAATTTCAAGATGATATGAAATTGATGACTGTTTTTATTTCAGTGTGGGACTCAGATTGGCTCAATATCAAATAAACATGGAATGAGCAATTCCTAATCGATTTGATAAGCTATACATCTGAGCTATGATATGGTGATAACGTTGAAACAGCGATGATCCGTGTACAACAACAGGAAAGTTGGAAGCAGAACTTATGAAATGGAACATTCGACTTATAGGATCATATGAAGATGTAATAATTAAAATTACTTTAATGTTCGATTTGTCAATCGCTATTAGACCATACTAATTTCCCGTAAAATTTGCAATTATTTCTTTTATTGAATTATTATTGCTTTCTTTCAAAAGTCATCAAATAATCGCTTTCCATTCCATTGTGCAAAAGTTATATAACGAAAATGAGTGAGTATGGAATGTTTATTTGAACAATTAAGATTGATAACATGATATGATGCTTTTTTTAACTCACAAATTTATTTATATTAAGTAATTTCAGGAAAATATCTAATATTAAATTGCTTACTTCACGTTTGGCTGGTAATAGAGATCGGTATTCCATAGAAAGAGTAAAAAAGCTGAGCCGTTATTGGCGATAGTTAATTTCAAGAAATCCTGATATAATGAAGAAATATATTAAATCGAATAGAACAATCTTATTGCCAAAATATTTCTTTTATTAATATAAAATAGCGCTGCGTTTTCTTCTCAATGCAAAAAATCAATTAATCAATAAAACTTGAAACTTATATTTAAACATCAAAGGTAAGCTTAAATAGATTTCCTTCTCAATGCAAAAATCATTATTTTATATAAATTCAACAATGCAATAAACATGAAATTGAGCGCTTATTAATTTAATTTCGATTAGAAATTAATTTATCGATAAGAAATTTACAACTTATCCATTGTACATTAAATTTGGTAGAAGCAGAAGGTAAATGTGTGATATAAAAATAAATTTAATGTTTTTTAACAGAAATTTCTTAATATGAGAATTAACATATTTAATAGAACATTGCCCGTATAAAAGAAAGAATGAAATAAAATCTTGAAGTTAATTATTTCTTGAATCTCTCTCTATCTTCTAAATTTTCATGCCTTCCATAAATTTCAGAATTAGAAAATTCAAACTGCAAATTTCGTTTTAGTGTTTGACAATAAAATTTCTAAAATCATAATTACATAAAATGGTTTCCTGATGGAACAGGAAAATTTCCCTGCGTGGTCACAATTTGTTATCAAAATTTTAGATCATACTTTCAATTTTCAACTCATTTGTAAAACATTAAAATTCCATTTAAAAGAGATAAAGCTTATCTCAATTAATGCCGCTGCTTCTTCATATCCAATAAAAGTTCACTAAGTGGTTGAAATACCGGTACTGAATCAGAATTAACCACATTAGCCTGCAGGTAAATTATATAATTAATAAATTATACAATTATTTTAATTCATATCATTATTTTTAATACATTTATGTTTTCTATATGTTCTTGCATACAATCCATATAATTCACCTGAATTTCATCGTTAGAAACTAACATTAAATGAGCAAATATTGATTGAGCTGTTTGATGTGAAACAAGCATTCATCCGACTTGCTGGACTCAAAATTTCGTCTACTTTAGCATAAATCAAATCATTGATTTCTGGATCGCCGTGTACTTCATCTTTACAAACTGCAAAAGGTCCTCTGGATGAGCCTTGATTTGATTCGAAATACTGCAAAAGAATAAAAGTTCGGAATTTGAATTTGTAATTAAGCAGTGGATCATTAGATTCATTAAACTGTCAGCTTGAACTGTAATCTCAATCCGATAAGACTATATGAGGATCGAATTAAGGTTTTTATTTCATCTTTCAATCTATATATTAGGAAATACCAATCAGTTTTCACCTTATTCGGTGTCACTCCAACCTGATTAAGATAATCAGTGACCGAACTTGTAATTGATATATCATCCAGATCAATACCTGAATCAGGCATTGAATACGATGCAGGATGATTTCCCATTTGTGTTTCCATCGGTCTGAAGAAATTTATTTGATGGATGTGCAGAATATATTTATTAGCAAATAGAAATCTTCAAACGATACCGAACAAACTGCCAGCTAATTTTGACAAAATAATGCAATACATTAACGTAAAATTTAAATTTATTTTAAAACAACGCTCGTTAGGAAATTTTTCATACTTTTTTCTGTTTTTTGCATATTAGGAAATTTATTTTTTACTTTCATCAAATGTAAAACTTACGATTTAAAGGTAAATTTCGCAGAGTTATTATTGGCATGTGTGAAAGATGAGGAAGAATTCTGTAAAAAGTTAAAGGTAATGTCATGTTAGGATAGAAAATAAACAGCACTGTCCAAAAAGTTGGAAAGTTCCATCCGAAAACAATACCTTAAATTTGGCATAGGGTGAAGAGGGAAGCGGGACGAGCTGTGTTTCTCGTTCATGACATAACGATGATCGATTCAAGTCTCCTACCACCGCAAAGTTATCTTTGTTAATGCTATAAACCTACAAAATCTTTATAATGTAAGAGAAATAAGGAGCTGAGCCTTAAAAATTTAAGAAAATATTCTTAGTGAACATTGTTTATTAAAAAACGTCACGAATGCGCTCCCAGCCACTGCTTCGGCTCGATTGGTGACAATGAAGAATGGAGAACGTCTTATGCTATCCGTGAACTGATTCTATTATAATTCATCATTTGCTAAGATAAAAGAGTTTTGTCGGACCTTCCTATTATGTACTATTCCGTAGCGCCTTATTTGAATCGTTTGATTCCAAATTATTTCCTTAACTTTAATAAGGCTTCGGAAATTTTTTTACTTGTTTCTTTGGTTTTGTACGGCTTTTCGTCTTCATATTGATGATCAGTAAAATAAGAGCGAACAATAGAAAGAAAAGTAACAATAACGAGCCAATGGTCAAGATTTGGGTTACTGTCAAAGTTTTTGTTGTTAACAACACATCCGGCGGCGAGAAGTCACCAATCTGCAAATATGAAATGACTGCTTTCATTTTAATTACTTCCGAATCCCAAAACATTTGATAAAGAATTGGTATATGTAATTAGTAATAGTGAATTTCAGACTTCAAAATTTTTTCAAATCTAACAAGATTTATTATAAAATCACGGATAAAGTGTACGTAAACACTAACAGACCTTTATGATCACTTTAGTCCAAGAACTTTGCTTTGCACTAGAACTAGCGATCACTATTAATTCATCACTTGTAACATTGGTGGCTGTCCTGAAATTTGTTGAAATATCACATTTCATCCACCAATTCATCATAAATGCTCTCTTAAGGCGAAGCAGTTTGATAGACATTCTCATGTCTCGCCTAACAAATCATAAAATAGGGTTGAGTTTATTGAATATTTTTCAGGATCGAAAAGAATTTATGAATTTTAGAATAACCACTAGCAAACATCGTATACCTGTAATGGGGCGTGTGTGATAGCACAATTTGCCCTGTGCTCGGATCAATATCTAAATATCGCGCTGCACTTCCTTGTATTTCATACCGGATTACACCATTTATACCCGAGTCGTGATCCGTTGCTGATATGACTCCAATACGTTGACCAATTTGGGAATTTTTCGGAATCTGACATAGTTTTGAACTTTTTGCACTTTTTTCGACATTTTGCCATAAACATAAACTTTTAAGCATAACCGAAAATTCCCAACAAACATAACGTTTTGGAATCATCTGCTCTTAGCTGATTTGAGTTGATCCTTTTCGAAATTTCATCTCTTCTTTTAGTCTAATTTCCGCTGTTTATCAATTCTCTTTAATTTTTACTTACTCCTCTAAAAGGCAGCCTTTAATATGATCTGTTTGCTTGAGCAAAACAAAACTCACCTCGGCAGGAAATATTTCTATTCGGGAATCAATTATTTTTTAATTAATATGACCGAATTTGCAAATATATAATAATACTAAATTGGTATTTATCCTAACTCATATTAATAAATACAGTGCTCTTACTTGAAGGACATAATTAGTTTTTGTGAAAATTGGTGGATATTCATCAATACCAAGAACTCGGATACGAACTGATACTGTTGCTGATCGATTGCGATTATCTTGAACCTTCAGGATGAATTCATATTTTGTCTGCGTTTCGAAATCCAAATCTTTGATAAGTTCTATATAGCCAGTACTTCTGTTGCATGCAAATGACTGAAGAAGTAATAAACATATTTAAATGATTAATATAGAAAAATATTAAAATTTTGGGCAATTTTTCGCATGAAAACGGATAATACAAAAATGATAAAACAGGAATATTAATTGTATTTTGAATAATTTCAAGGCAGATATGAATACTAAGCTGAGATTGAAATGACATAAAATATGTGGTAGCACTGTTTGAAAAAACTCGATAATTTGTCGTTATTTTGATGATCCATTCGTAAACTTCCCAGAAAGATCGAAACAGTTTGCTGATAGGATCAAAAATTGAGACAAATAAGGTATATTAAGATGATGAAAAGAATTCAATAATTTAAAGAAGGCAAAAGGATTCACCTCGTTGGTATCTGTTACTGTGTAAACCCAATTACTATCAGACAATCCTAATTTATTGACAGCTTTTGAACGTAATACAACACTTCCTTTCGGTAAATCCTCGAATATGCTCGCTTCGTATTGTGAAACGACAAAGAACGGAGCACTAGCTGATGAGAAATTGGAATCAAAACGGATTCGAACCGAGGTCCAATTAAATCGAGGTGGTGCACCGTTATCGAAAGCCGCAATTAATAGGTTATTAAGATTATCATTTAAATACATTTCCTCAATATCAACATTTTTCTCCAAATACAATATTCCGGAAGAACTGTTCAAATTGAACATTCCATAATCGTTTCCAGATAGCACTTGATAAGAAACGCGTCCGTTATCACCACTATCACTGTCCGTAGCCACAAATCTGATAACATTTTTTGATCTAATAATTTCAGTCTTTCAGTTTGTTAGACAATCCTGACTAATATATCTTAATTATTCTAATATCATTCACATATTATTGCCAGTAAAGATATTTTTATAAAAATTCGATCACTTCGAAAATAACTATTTACAATAATAGGCTGCTTACAATATTTCTAAATAACAGCTTAGTTTGAATTTTGAACATTTGTGGATTAATAATAGAAAGAAACAAATAAAATATTCATTATTAATTCATATCACATTTAATTAAGAACAAATTAATATCCTTAAATTTCTGCAAACATAAAGTAAAGTATCGTAAGATATACCTCGCTAATACTTCATTTCTAACCATTCCTGCGTTAATCGTTATTTCATTGATTTTTTCTGTAAAATATGGTACATTATCATTTAAATCCGCTACTTTCACATACACTTTTGCGGATGAATTATATATCGCATACGGCGACGATGCCTCAACCTGAAAATCAACTCGCATGACATTTCTGACTTATTTTCATGCAGTATTTTTTACCATTCATTTTCTTTCGTCCTCTTTTGCAGTCAGAAATCTTAAAAATAAAACCAACCGAGAACTCAAATTCACTTTTGAATTCAGCATCAATAGGATATTTCAGAAAAACTGAACCATCGCTGGAGATTTCGAAAATATTGGCATGCTCGAAATTTTGAATCCGCAACAATGTGTTTGTTGGTAATTGGCCCATTAAAGTCACTTTGCCAATCTCAGTGTATGGATGAGTGTTTTCCGGTATCGTAAAACTGAATGTCGATTCAATTGTTTCGTGATTGAAAATGGTTCGAAATATAATCTGTTTGACAGCTTGAAACATCCAGTTGGTATGTTTATGTGTATGAAAGAATTTCAAAAGCGAGAACTTCAAATTGCTGTTTTCTGGATAACTTATAAAGCTATACTTGAATGATGTTTCAGTGAACCGTATGGGTTTCCGGTCGTAATCTTCAATTCCAACATTGATTTGAACAGCAACGACAGAACTTTGCACTGGCTTACCCCAATCAAATGCGTGAACCTTTAGATAATATGTTGACTGATCTTCCAGTTTGCCGATCACCAATAGATCGCCTGGAATTTTATTTGTTCTGAATAGCAAAGCAACATTTAACTATGGCGATTTATTAGGTGGTGAATATGAATAATTATGCAATTTAGGTATGAATAGTCGAGCATCTGGTTCCTAATCTGCCAACTGCCTTGCACAGAATAAATCAACCAGCCGCACCTAATTCAGGATCAATCCTGAAACCTTTCACGCTATTCATTGCTAGTTCATAGCGAACTGTACCAGCAAGCCCTGTGTCCGGATCATTTGCTCGTATTTTAGCAATCGTTGAACCGAACTCAACATCTCTTGCAATATTAATCAGGTAGAATTGCTCCTCAAATTGGGGTACATTATCATTAACATCTTCCACAATTATTCGTAAAGTAGCACGTGATGTGTTTTCCCCGTCTGTTACCTGTAAAAGATTTTGAATATTGTAGAACTGGAAATAATTATTTTTCACTACGATATCAATTCTCATCGGTATCGAAAACATTATGACTATTCGGCGCAATATATGTTCGGGTGATTAGATGTATGCTTCCAAATAACAATTCTTGGAGCTTAACTATAATATAATATATGAGTGCAACCTGAATATGAATGGTATGCTCTTTATTGGTTTCATAATCCAAATTTTGAATCAGAAATATTTTCCCAGTGAATGGATCAATTTCGAACAGATCATCGGATGACAATAAACTGTATTCCAGTTGTGTATCGGCGTCCACATCTGTCGCTACTGCCGTTCCTACCAAAGTACCGTATGTTGCTGCTGCAAATTCAACTTTTTGAAAATATTTATATTTCTAACACTTTAATTCAAAAGCAATGCATCATCGAAAATACTTCTTATTCAAGATCTACAGTAGTCTGAACCTTCCACAAATACTATAACAATATTTTCATAGCTAATTTAAAGATTATTACGGTAGATGCTCTATCTACGGTGTCGATTCACAAAGTGTTATACGGACTAGAGTTTATAGCAGGTAAATCAATAAATAATAATTCATTTAAAAATTTTTATTCTACTTACATTTATTTTTAATTCTAATTATTTTTAAAAAAATTATTTTTAAATTCAAATTTAATTATTCTAATTTCGAAAATGTTTGGTTAAAAATTATTAAAAAAGAAATAAAAATCACGATAAAACCTAACATTCAAATAGTTTCCGAGTTTTCAGCATTGGGAATGATGGGACATTATCGTTTGTATTGATCACTAAATTAAACAACCTTAAAATTGGAAAATAAATTAAGAAAATTTGAGTAGTTCATGGAGACATTTGAATGATACCTGAAATTCCATCCGTCTTTCTGATGATCTTTGTGGGCTATTATTAAAATTATTACATTAAACATCTGTTATATTAATAACATTTATTTATAAATTGTTAATTAACGATTCAATACCGCTATTCATTTCTCGATTCCTCTACAAATTTTTCAGAAATTCTTCAAAAAATAAGAAACCTCTTATATGTACATCTGTTTCAGGCGTGTTTTTCACGCTGCCCGTTCCGATCACTTTCAAAGTGTAAACATTTTCAATCTCGTAATCCAATTCCTGAGCAGTTGTTATGCGTCCATTATCATCGACATCGAATGCTGCATCTATATTACCACTTACAATGCTGTATGCTAACGGTGTATCTTCAGTCAAACGATCTAAGCTACGAACCTGAAAATTCCAAAACTTTCATATCTCACCTGATCTAATACCTATTTTTGTATTGTTCCTCTTTTAGGTTAATTTTAGCATTTGAATACTCCTTTAAGAGTTAATTTGATTCATAATATAGCGCTGTCTGAGAAGTACCTGAAGTACGAATTGCCCGCGTTGTTCACCTTCGTTTATAAAACCAATGTAATGTTCGCTTAGAAACTGTGGTTCCAATGCTGGTTCTGATTTGGATCTGATCAAATGAAGCTGGATGTCAAATTCCGATGACAAAACTCGAGAAACTCCTTGATCCTCCGCTTTTACTGTGACTGTATAGTTGCTCTGTGCAAGCAAATAATCTCTGAAAAGAACAAACCATTCTATTTCCACAGAGTTGTTGATTCTCAGAGGAAGCATTTTTTTTGCAAGCTGAAATTCACACACACCTAGCAAAAATGATTTCTCCAGTATCAGCTCGAATATCCAAGAGACCGCTGATATCATCGACAATGCTGTAGGTAATTTTGCCATTTGGACCCTCATCCTGATCTGTTGCTGATAACCTATGAATAACAAATATTATTTATTTCTTTAAAATGTTCCAGCAAGAAAGTTTTAACGAAAACGCAGGAAAATTTAAATGAATTAAAAAATTCATTTCCTTCTTTTCTGATTTTTGTTTGATTGGAGAAAAAATCCGAAAGAAATGCAAGATTAAGAATAGTAACAGCCAAGAAAGGTCTTTACTTCAGTCTTTTCTTTTTCAATTTTTGAGATAAAACAAATATACAATTATGCCCTCATTCACCTTCCTAATATTTCGCCAAGTTGTCTGTTATCATTAATCTCTATCAATGTCGGAATAGTATCATCGAAAACAGGCACATTATCATTTTCATCGGTTACTGTGATCCGCAACGTGCAAGTATCCTAGAAAGAGAACGAAAAACTTCTAGAACCATACAAATTTTCAAAGGAATAATTTTTAAAATTCAATGATTATTGTGTACTTACAGCTCTTCTTGGAATACCTTGATCTTCAGCAGTGATCACCAAAAAATAATGCGATTGTAGTTCACGATCCAACTCACGACATGACAGCAACCCCGTTGAAGAATTGAGGTAAAAGGCAGAATTTTCGTTTCCAGCTAATAATTTAGAAAAAGAAACTGAGTAGTAAGGATGTATTAATCATTTTCATTTTTCGTTTGATAATTTAAAAATGCCTATGAATTTTAGGCCTACTTTCTGTTGTTGTTAACGCTTCAAACGATGTTTCCTTTTATCTTTAGTAAATTCTAGGATATGCTATTATAGTTTCCGTAACACACACTATAATCAATAATCAGTAAGATGCTTACCAACTATTTTGTAAAAAATTTCACCATCACTACCATCATCTTCATCCCACGCATAAATACGAGTAAGATGTTTTGCAGCAACGTTTTCACGTATTGTCAAATTACCGCAACTTGAAGAAGAAATTCTTGGTGGGTATTGATTAGAACCAATTACGCTCAGATGGATAGATGCCCAGTCGATCAATCTTTCTTCTCCTGATGCTGTCACTGAAAGAAATTTTTTGAAATGTAGTTAAGTGATTCCTAAAAAAGCAATGAAGTATTCAACTTTCAGAAGTGGAAAATTTTTATTACCTGTTATACGAAATCATCCTTACGTTCCGGAAGAATAGAAGAGTAATTCATTTTGTGAATCATTGGTGGTTGAATTTTACCATTTAATCAAACTTTTAAATGTAAAGCACTTTGAAGATTTTTTTCCATTTTACAAAATATTTCATCAAAAATTTTGTTCATAGTTTGAGAACAATATGATTTATTCAAAGTTTGGGTTAACCGAAAAGGAGAATTCGTTAAATTGTGGTAATTTTTAAAACTTCTAATTCTTACCAAGCCAGTCATATTTTCCAGATGAAATTTTCTTTAGTAGTATCAATTTTCCATCATCCGACAATTGCAGAATATCATTCTCCGAAATAAAATACGAAAACAATTTCATATGTGGCCATTTACTTCCTGCGTATTGAAAATATGGGACATTATTAGTGAGATCGGATAAATGTAAATAATAATGACTTGTTATCTCATGTAAACTCACTACCAAGTGATAAATAATTATTGAATAATACTCTCGATTACTGCTCAAACTATTATCAAAATGTTATTATTACCATAAATTATCGCGCTGCTATCACCCATCCCCGCCAATTCTGTCCATCTTAAATTGGTTTCTACCTATTTCGTAATTATATCGATAGCACCTACTTTTTACGAAGAAGTCAAACAGAACAGTTCCTGGCGTAGCGCTGTTATTCATACTAATAAAATATTTCCGTTGTGGAAAAAATCTCCACTGTCGATGACCTGAATCAAATTTAGCGGTGATATTTTTTTCCATATACTTCGGTGGTACACCATTATCACTAGCTCGAATGCGTATACTTCGTTCACCGTTGAAACGATGTCTGAGAGCCAAAGTACCTGTAGCAAATTTATTATCTCTTAACATTATAGATTTATTTAGAATGCAAACTAATCACACAGTAATTAAATTATCAAATTCACTTATGATACGTCCAAATATTCCACGGCTTAATATATTATTCATTTGTTTCTTTATGAGGCTGTTATTCCTCAGTGCATCTCATAATGCTTCGTCTAATGTAAAGTTCATGCGATATTAAAATTACCGGTATTTGGGTCGATAATGAACGCGTCGTCCGTATTCCCCTCAACAAGCGCATAAGTGATTTTGGCATTATCGCCAGCATCATCGTCTGTGGCAACAACATGATGGATGATATCACCGTCAATAAAATTATTATTTATCGTTATCTTCTGTGAACTGAAGCAATGAAATTTTTGCAAAACAAGGAATGAATTTACAATAAATTGCTGTAATCTCATCGAATTTACTAGATTACCATTTAAATTTAGCAGGATTGAAGCAGGAAAATTGCAAAAGTTAGGGGAGATTGTCCCTCACAAAATAAAGTGAAAGTCAATTCCTGATAATTTTACTTTGCTGGACATAAATTTTATAAAATAGCTCGAAAAATCAAATACTAATTGCAGAAGAAAAATAAAAACCTTAAAAACTGTGGCTGATGATCGTTGGTATCTTCTACATCGATGAAAACAACACAGTGCGAACGTTTTGTCACGTCCCGATAGTTATCTTTCGCTTCTACCACTAGAAACAGCGATAAATCCTAGAATTAGTACATCAGTTAATTCAAATCAAATTCTGTTCTGTCTATCACTCAGGTGTTAATTATTCTCCTGAAAATATCAATTTTTCGGATTTTTAAGGATTCACTTTTCTGGATTTTTCCGAGACATAATCATTTCAACTGATTCGAATATTTTAGAAGTACTGGCAACAATGTATAAACAACCAGTAATATTTCAGACAATGCTCAATTCAACTGCAAGTAAAACTGCTCGGCTTAAGGCTCACTAACCTTCTTCCAATGTAACGATCGAATCAGTAATATTTCAGCAGTGTCTGGATCAATCGAAAACAAGCCTTTAGAACCTTCAACTATCGAATAACTCAACTGTCCAGCAGTATCTTCTTCAGCATCTTCAGCAGATACTTTCCCGATTATCGAACCTAGATTTCAATACAAATTGATAAAAAAAGTTTAAGCCACTTCTATGCTCTTCAAGTCTCACCGTAAATTGTCTTCTTAGCTTCTGTGAATAACGGATCTTTTCCAGATGAATTACCTGTCCGCTCATTTTCTTCAATCGTGAAAAATCGTGGACAATCGGAAAAATGAGGCCAGTGGATATTTGCTGGTTCTACTTCGATATAAACATTTTGTTGTTCGATTTGATAATGATCTTGTGAATCCCACTTTTGTACTTTGAGAAGATAACTTTTATCGCGAGCCCAACGGATACTTGTTGTAAGATATAATGTAGAAGTGATACTATCCAGGTAGAATGCATCTGTCTAAAGCAGTCAAACATGTAAATTTCCATTTTATTTGTTTCATTAAAAATAATCAATCCCATCGGACTTCCGTGCTGGGTTCACCAACAATCTTTTTTACAGGGTAATATTCTTGGAAAAAAATGATTCTTCCATTTTGATTACAAAATCTCAAAATAATGATAAAATTCTGCAAGCAAAAACTACCTCATTCTCCAAATGCCAAAATGTCTCGCTATTCCGTTCATTACTCAGTTTCACCAATTTTGAACCAACCGGAATAGTTCTCGATATCCTAAAATTGGACCATTTCTGAGACCTGAATGTGTCAACTATTTTATTCTTTTTTTAACAAGACACGGCGAAATTATGCAGAAACATGTCTTGATAATGTTTGATATAAGTTAACCTGAAGAAACAAATCACTGACCTTATCACAGTTGTCTTATCGCCCAGATGCGAAATTCCCAAAATAGATATATGAATAGTAAATGTAATTTGTTTTTGGTGTCCATCATTATCAAATGCTATTATGGAGAGCGTTCGACTGTCCTTTATTGTGGTTGCATTGAAATATGTCGAAGTACGAAGAGTATTGTTCGAAATCTCAAAATTACTCGAGATATCTAGAAGAAATAAAGTTAACTTGTTTGTCAGAATCACCCAATTTTATCTAAAAAAACGTTTTTTCCGGACAGCAATAAAAATATCAAAAAAATGGTCAGATGAGGAAGTGCTAAATCTTTCTTTAATATTAAACTGAAAATTTCGCCTTTTTAGTAAAGTTCGAAAATTGGAATTCATACCGCTCATTTCAATTTCCCATCTAGCAACATCCGTTGCATTCAACACCTTTAATAAACAGCCTGATGCGCATTTCCCATCGATCCTGAAAATTCAATCAATATAAGTGAAGGTTATGAATTTCAAGTATCTGATTAAATTTTGATAGAATTTCTCTTAAACAATCTTGCATTTATAATATCCAGACTTCAGGATGAATTACAATGCGTGAAATTCATTGATAGTATGATAACCACATAACACTCTGTAGTATCTCATGTAGTGATAATTGAGAAAAATTAAGATTATAATTCCCGAATCAATCAATAATTTGTTTGACCCATCATTGAATATTTTTAAATTAATCTGTACACATTTATATTTTTTAAATATATTTTTTATTTTTAAATTAATCTGTACAATTTAACTTACTTAATGATGCGATCCATTGGTTCCAGAAATTCGACTTTAGAATGCATTTTTCCAACAATGATGCGAATTGGACAGATAGTTGATCGAGATTGCATGTCACCATTTCGATCGAGAACTACTACTGACAGGCGGATTTCTTTTCTGTAGTCTTTTTCCGAAAGTTTCTTTTTCAGGAATAATTCTCCTACGATAAGAAAAAATTTAATTTAATAAACGACTATGATTGCAATATTTTGTGGTCAAGTGTGAAGTAAAGGAGAAAACATCAAATAAAAATGTGGAGATTCTATTAAATATTGTAAATATTGTCTTATATATTTAAATTTAGCTTTCATTAATGCTCATTTACTGAGATTAAGACTTCAGGTTTCGACTTTCCTCTTTTCTTATTCTCTCTCATGTATCACAAATGTTATTATTTTTTATAGGAATCTGTCGAATCATTAAATCATAGGTACCGTTTTCTTTGATAGCAAAATTGACATCCTCTACGTGTAAGCGATACAATAAACTCCCATTCAAACCCTCATCCGGATCTGTTGCAATCACTTTTTCAAATATTTCACCAACATCGATGTTATTAGTAAGCGTAAAAGAATTCGCAGTAGGACATGACGGTGAATTATCGTTTATATCCAAAATTTTGATATGAACGACTGCTTGAGATGAGAGTTCTGGCTGGAAACACTTCCAGTTACACACATATTTTTTCTTGTTGATACTTCTTTTGATTGATATTTTTCTTTTGATACTTCTTTTGACTGAGTAAAAAATTTTTTAAATATCCTTGGTATCTTGATTAATAATTGCTTTTAATACTTGAAACTGCAAATAGACATCTTCAGAAATATAGAAATGAGTTAATAAGCTTCTGTCATCTTCGCAGATAAACTACTTATACTGTTAGACATGAAAAGTACAAAATTTCACCTTTCCGTAATCTCTAGCAATGATTAGTAAGCGATATTCGGCAATCATTTCACGATCAAGTGTTGCTTTCACGAAAATATTTCCTTTTACAGGATGGATGTCAAAATTACGATTTTCTTTACTTAACCGATAAGAAATCCTAGCATTCTGTTCGCTATCCAAATCTTCCGCTTGAATTGTCAGGATGTCCGTCATAAGTTGAACATCTTCCGGTACCTGAATTTTCCATTGATTTCTGACTAAAAGTGATTTATTTGAGATTTATATTTAAAGATATTTGAGATTTCGATTATGTGGTCAAAAGTCGATATCTTTCACAATCTCTAGCTTAGTCCAGCAAAATAATCAACGTACTTCAACGGAATACATCTCTTTCTTGAATTCAGGTCTATTATCGTTAATATCGAGGACATTAAGCACTACAGAGATGTTAGAAGTAAGCGGTGGTATCCCTTGATCCCGTGCTTGTATCACCAAATAATACTTATTGATCGTTTCAAAGTCCAAATTAGCCATCAGTGTTAGTTCACCACTTAACGGCATAACCAAAACTGGACATGGCGGCTCATTTTGTAACAGAGTATATATCACCTCGCCGTTCTGAATCACTCTTTAATTACTTACTAAATTCTGCAATTAAAACAAGTATCGAAATTTAAAGAAAAAAGTTCAAAAATAGTTGTTATTCTGATACACACTATTTCCGAAGAGTAATAACCTTCCCACGATCCTTATCATAAGCTTGTATAGCAAAGAATGGCTGATGTATCGGATGATTTTCGTAAATATACGATTCTACTTTGTCCATTTCAAAGACTGGAGCGTTATCATTGGTATCAGTTAATTTGATAAGTACTTGCGTATAATTTACTCCACCACCGTCCATCCGTGCCTACAAAACAAGGTATTCATACCTCATCATAAATATGTTAATAATATATGGAATTTAGGCTAATGACTACCTGTATATTAAGTAATAGCTGTTCCCATTTGTCAACATCCAAATATTGAGCAACGTTAATTTCACCATTTTTAGCATCAATGGCAAAGAAATAATCTGAATCTCCGGAATACACACTGTAGTTTATTGGAAGTGACCCCTCAGCTTTAACCTGAAACCATTAGTATATATAAGTTGTGCAACTTGCAAAGGAAAATTAAGTAACAACAGAAAACTTAAAAAGTGTCGAGAATCAATAATAGTGAAATTTTCTATTTATTACTATTCTCAGTCATTTAAGCATAGCAATACTTACTTCTCCAATTACAGTGCCTGGAAGTGTTTCTTCCAATACGCTAATTTGGTATAATGTACTTGTAAATTGTGGAGTTGGTGTAAGATTACTGATAACAGTAATATAGACGACAGCCTAAAATTTAGAATTAATTAAATTAACCTAAGAACAAAAAATATGGTGATTTCTTTACAACTTACTAAACAATAAATTAAGATAGATATTGATAAGTCACTACTACTCTTCCCGATGACATCACGAAAATTGCAAAGTATACCTGCTTCTCGCTAACCATTCCACCTCCATCAACAGCTTCCACTCTCAAATTATAATCTTTCGATAGGTTTTTTTTTACATATAAATAACCTGATTTTGCATCCAATCGGAAAGCGTCCGATTCTTTGGTCACAAACCGATAAAGTATCTTAAAATAGTAAAATCCGGAAATGACGGCTAAGAATGAATATCAAACGAATCTCTTTTGATTCTTTCAACTGGATTTTTTATCTATCACGATCATATGTTCATGATGAAAGCCTAAAGAAAAAGCACTTATTATCTTAGCAAGCCCAACAAGATCTTAGATGAAAAAATATCTGATTCCACAAATAATATTTGCACACCTCTCCATAAGTCCCGCTATCGGCGTCATTCGCTGAAAGTAATACCAGTGAACTACCAATTTCTACGTCTTCTCGTACCGATACGTTATATTGTTCCGGATAAAATACAGGTGCATTATCGTTCACATCTTCTACATGAATGTTTACCAATGCTTGACTTGATCGACCATCTGAAAGATAGCAATAATTTCAGCAAGGTAAAGCTTCTCAGAGCATTTCTGAGATATCCCCTTATCATATTCTTTTCTACTTAAGATTTCGCACCGATGTTCCCATTTTCCATAAATTTAATGAAATAAGCAAATTAATTAATAAATCAATTCTTTTTTTGTGGATAGCTATAAGATATCTTAGAGTGAAGCATTGACAGCAACATCGAGAAATAAGCAAATTCAACAAAATTAAATAATACTCACTCATACACGTATAAGTATGTGCCTGTGTGTGTGTGTGTGTGTGTGTGTGTGTGTATCTGTGTATAATAAAAAAATATAAGAAAACTTTCGTGACAAAGATTAGTGTGTAAATTGCTTTGTCTGAGCATTTTTAAAACCTTCTGCATCCATAATTGATTAGATGTCATCTTTGGAAATATAGAATTTCTATTGTATCAATGAATTGATATACTTGAAATGAATTGCAAACGTAAGCTGCACGATACATAGGCTATAATTTAAGAGGAATTTGAAAGAACTAACTTATGTGATAAGCATAAACATAAAATTGATAAATAGTGCGTTGCTCATAGTCGAGAATGGAATTGAGACAGATCCTTCCGGATTGGGTGTTAATCCGGAATGGTTCTTTCACTGAATTGGTTTTCGATAAACTGTAACTTACGTTACTTTCATTGCCACAACCATTCTTTGCAGTTACCTAAACATTTACATTTAAACTGTTTGAAATAACAATTGGAATGAGTTTTTAAATTGTGATTCCTTCTATCTTACTTCATCCAATAATTCACACTCTTCCCTTTATCGCCATGGAAACGTTATAAAATAGTTACGGCATTTCTCTCTCTTCAATTACTCTGATTTCGATCGCGATGATCTCTGTCTGTATGGTCTGTACAATTGGTTGGGAAGCATAGAGACGTTGAGTCGTATAGTACAATTATCGCTTATCGCTTTATTAACAAATATGGAAACACTAAGTTAATTAATTTAGCGGCAGAAAGTTAGAAAGGATGTCACTGAAATGTATGCCTCTGTTATTCCTTAATATGGGCAGTGAAATGGTTTATATTTTGCAGCAACGCCTAAAGGTATTTTGTTTCTTTCGTAATTTCATATTATATTTCTGAAATGGGAAACAAGAAAATTTTGGGAATAGAAGGAAGGAAATTAAACTAATCAAATTAAATCTTGTGAAATCTAATTTTTAATCAAGAGAAAATTAAAATTGAAAGAATCAAAAACTTTGAAGCTTAAATTTCAAGTATGGAAAGTATCATTTTTAGGCTCAAAAAATAGGCAAAGAGAAGACAACACAAGTACTACGGGACATTTTGCATATCCTTTTCAATACCAAGTTTTTGAAGGAGTTATTTGAGCCACAACATATTTGTAGCAAACAGATTATACGAATTTTTTTCGAGAAGCTTGTCCATTCCAGCATTATGAGACTTAACAAAACGAGGTATGTTTCCTGCCTACTACTTCAAAATCTTACTTCTCTTACCTTATCAATCAAAGTTATTACAATTAAAACAAAGCCACTTCACTGATCAATGTATAATTTGACCTGTGCCTCAGTCCTAATTTCATTTTTTATATCCGTCCATTATTTTATATGCATTATGCGGTTTATCTTAAGTATTCTTTTTAGCATGGACAAGCTGTACGCATTAATGACGATGACTTATAAATATCAACTTCAACTTTGCAATGGATCTGAAAATATCGCTTTTATTACGCTTAATCATTTAGACTGTATCCGTGAAATTCTACCTGAAGATGAAAAGTTGAGTCAATTTTTGGACGTGGCTCATCGAATGGTTATTCTCATTTTTCAACATTGAAATTTGATTGGTAGTTTTTATTGCAAGAATACTAATTAAGGATTTAAAATAAAATAAAAATGTCGTTTTCTCTTTTTTAAAGTATTTTTAAAGATTACTTTAGCACCGGTGATTTAACAAAGTGACCCATTCTACAATTATATGATATTTAATTTAATTATATTTTCATTCAAATATGTTGCTGAATCATTTCATAATTTTAGGTTATTATGACGTATTACGAAATTCCTCTCTGGGAGCAAGCAATGATTCGAAGCTGTTTGTTGAACTTCTTTCAGGTCAAATGAAAATTTAGTTTTCAGACATTTCAGACGACACATCAGTTATTAAAATTGTATTACTACGGCCTATGATCTGAGTTTAAATTACAAGTTGGTCTAATATTGTGGAGTGCACAGGTGGATTTCTTATCCTGGTGTAAAGAAGTTTGGAGAATAAAACTGAATAAATGAATTAAACTTATTTTGAGGATTCACGAGTGAATATATCATTATTTTTACGTGAAAACAAGCAAACAGAGGAAGGTCGATTTATTCTCTTCCCCGAAACAAACTCTCAATTACTTTACAATGGAAGTCCTCCTGGTAAAATACGATATTTCGATAGTGATGGAGAAGTACGCTCAGAATCGTTCCCCTCCGACGATAATGCAACTATGCACAAGCCATGTCTCTCCAAAGTAACCATTCATTGATCTTCTCTAAACTTAGGAGAAAGTGAATGATTAGCCTTAAGAAAGAAAGATCACCATTACAACATATTCCAAAGATTTCAGCCAATTTATAAAGGCTCTATGGATCTGACATAGACATTCTGTGTTTATGTTCTGCCAAATTCTTAAATGATTGATTGCCAGGAAAAAATACAAGAAATATGAATGTTTTAGTTTGTTTCATGTTTATCAGTGATTTCAGGGGAGTATTGAATTAAATGCGAATGACAGAGGTACGACATTGGGTACTAACATGTTTCTATCACCAGAAAGCCTGCAGGTTCTTTTCTATGTTCTCAAGATTATTGAAAATTTAAATTTGAAATGACGAACACGCTCGAAACAATTTTCCATCGATCGACAATCGTAAACATTGTAACATAAATATGTCGCTTATGTATTTTGCACAGTTAATGATATAGTAATAGAATATGAAAGATGTTGGTAAATTTGAATTTTACTCAAATAAATTTGTTTCTTTTTTCTGAATTATCTTTGAATTTCAGGTAAAAAGTAGTGGGACAGCAATGAGATCAGAAGACGTATTGCCAGATGATGAGTTACGACTATTATCAGCACTAATTATCAGTCCTGGACAAGATCAGCAGAAAGGTTCCTTGTAGTAAATTTTCAGAAATTCAGCCAAAATAATCAAATTTATTGATGGATTGCATAAATGAGAAAGTTGTTTCGAAAATGATTGTATTTCTGGAATCTAAAGAGACTATTTTTTACCGAATTTTTTTAATGAAATGTTGAAACTTTAGGATTTGATCTGAATCTATTTACTGACGATGCAGAAGAAAAAACATTACTACAGGAGCGTGATAAAGCACTGGCAACAGTTACTCACATCGATGCTAGAAAGCATCGCAAAACGATCATCGCTATGCTTTCTGACGTAAAGTTTTTAACACATTTTAAAAATTTGAGTTGAAAAAAATTGTTCTCTAGAAGAAAATTATTTTTTTAGGATATATTTTTAATCCTTTTTCATATTATTTCAGTTAACAAGTCCATCCTCCGTGGTCATTTGACACAATCTGTCTTCTGAGCATTATGCCAGTCAGTCAATCCATTCTTAGCAAAATTGTTCTCTAAAGGAAATTTATTGAGAATACCGGTGAAAGCTATTTGGTTGTTACTGAGAAGTCCAATGTCAACAGATGTCATCAATCTCCTGAACAAAATAAATGAGATCTTCCACTCATGCTAATTAATAGTTATTAGGATAAACAAATCATTTATTGTTTACACATCCTCTAGCAACAATCATTAAATTTTAATAAAAGAAAAAAGTTTTTCTCTTAAATTTAATAGAAGAGTGAGAATGTCATTGTGATATAATTGAAAGTTAGTTTTATCTTCCAGTTACACATGGCTTTTATTGTAAAGCTATTTCTTACAAAAAATAAAGTTGTAGTTGAAACATGCGATGAGAGTTAAAATTTTCCTCACTTAATTAATTCAAGCCATTTCGATTAAACACAATCTCCCGACAATGGACACCTAAAACCAATTGATTTAAGTAAGACATAAAAAGAAAAATCAATTTCCAAAGGGTTATAATTAATAGAGTTTCTTTATTTAGTCCATAAAATGGAGAAATCCATAAATGATTTGATGAAAAGAAGTAACTGATATGAGATGATGGCTGCAAATTCATGTCAGATTTCAATTTTTGTTTTTTCTGTGGTCAACTTTGGCTGCAATTAATTTTCTGTGGTTGTCTATGGTACTCTCATAGCTACAAACTTATTATGTATCATCTTATCAAGTCGTTTAAATCAGAGAGACCTTGCTTGTTGCTACTTTTCAGATTGAAACATATACTTACAAATTTAAACAGTTCTAATTGATATGAACAATTCTCATAAGAACATATGTCCGCATACATTTCTGTCCTATCTTTCATTTTCACTTTCTCATCAAGCTCATAAAGCTCTTTCATATTTTCCGATATTTTATCTGAGAATAGAATTGAAACTGATCTACGTAGCAGATGACTTATTCTAGGGAAGGAATGGAACTAATCTCTCACGAGCAGTATAAAAAAGAAGTTGCCGCACACTGAATATCTGAATGGGTCATTTCCCAGAAGTTACATCTTTTATTACCTGTTCCTTCATCCCTCGAAATAGTTGCTCAGATGAAAGATTACTAGGAGTGAGTAGTGATGCAGTTCCATTATCAAATTATTTGACGGTGATGGCGGTGTTGACGATGCTACCGAGTGTTATTGCTCCTTGTCAAGGACGCATTAACTATCCCATCGTAAACAGTAACAACAATAATAGGAGCAATTCTATCTGAACTGTTAACATTTACGCCATAATTCTTTTCATATTTCAAAATAACGTACAATCACTTTCAATCCACAAAGATCATTCTCTTCCGTAAGAGAAGATTTAAAGTTTCCTTACAATCATTTTCGGTCACTTGATGACCTATGACTCCCTCTCTACATCTAATACGATACTTATCATGCTCTAGATTGTGGAAACACGCAATCAATCTACCGTTAATAAAACTAAGCAACTTTTCATTTTTATCTTATACTCTTTAATTTTTGTTTGGAAATTTAAAAATATGTGTTCTTAAATTAAACCATTAGAAATTTGGTAGGCACTTTCGATTTTATTATTATTTTGTCATTTGAAAACTTGAAAAACAAATTTTAAATTTCAAATGTCCTAAAATATCAGTTCCAATCTCACGGTTATTTCATTATTTACATTACTGTAAATTAATTTAAATTTTAATATCAAAAATGGTTTCTGAAAAATTTAAAACTTTCAGTTAAAGTTGGAAGCACCATCACGACAGTCGAGAAAAGGAGAAGATATGTTAAATTTATTGGATGAAGCAGTAAATCATCCCGATTTGTCAACTAGAAATTCTATAAAGCGAAGTATGTCATCAACGAGAAAACAAGCACAATATGAGTAGTTCTCATCTAAACAACGTTTTATGCTATATTAGACGTAGTTAGACAAAGTTAAAACTTTAAGACTGAAAAAAGTTAATTGCAAACTGTGTCGTATGTAAAAAACACATCAATATAATGATTATTAAACGTATTTATAACTTTAAATTACCATCAAATCGCTGTTAATTAAACTTCCATCTTTTCCATCTCTCATATTCGCTAACAAATTTGACGTATATGAGATATGAAAGAATATGTAAAATTTAGATTTCCTAAAAAACATTCCATGATGAGTTATATTGTTTGTTAAGACAACTTTTAAACACCATCCCTACCTATGCTGTAATAAGCAATGTTAATTTAGTAATTGTATATTTCAAGCTTGGTTTCATGATTGAAGGTTAAAGCTAAAATCATATCTGAAGCTTTAATTATTCAAAATTAAATTTCTAATCCAGTTGGCTAAATGCATTGAAGCGGAAATTCATTAGCGTGATATCAGTCCATTCTCACTGAATCACTAATAATAAATCATTAAAGGTACTCCCATGTAGACCTGTTGTAATCTTCTCCTTTCCTAAAATGAAAATTTTTAGTATTAATTGAAAGAGTATGATTTTAGTAAGTTTCTTTGTCAAGTTTTAAAATAAGAATATTTATGCCACACGAAGAAAACAAAGAGAAATTTGCAATTTCGGATGAAACACACAAAATGTCTGACTCATTTCTCTTCTAATTATCATTACTATTAGAATTATTTTGAAACTTTCTGGAAAAAAACTCCTTAATTTGCTTTAATAAATCGTCCTAATTTTCACATCGCTGATAATTCTCTTCAAAGTATTATCTCCCCCTTCTGGCCATCTCTTAATTGCTATTACTATATTGATCAAATTTTCAATCGAACTTTGATGGTGAAGTTATTCTTCTTCTTTACATGTCCTCCTATTATTGACTATCTATCTGAAGGACAAAACACTTAAGAAATGACTACATCACTGGAGATTATTTAAATATTGTGTAAGTGCGTATGGTCGAATAATTTGAATAATTAATTTATGAATTTTGTCAAAATTTTACAAACCTAACATAAAATTTGAGACCTTGAAGAGAACATAATTCCATTGTCCTGCAAACATATTAAGAAAAATTATAAGGATAAGGTAATGATATTGATGAATGGTAGGTAAGAAAAGTGTGAACCTCTGTTTAGGACAGTGACCTTAACAATATTCTCTAGTCATTTATCGTTCCCCCAGGTGTCACTCCGAATGCTTCAGTCACCAAAGAGTAATACTTGCACGCGAAATCCTTCACTTCATCTTGTCACACAACCGATATTTTGTTTTCCTTTTCAGTAAACATCCCGTGGGAATTATTGAAAATAAAATAAGTGACCATCAGATGATCACATCCCTTTCTCTTTTTTCAGTCTTTCGCTTCAAACATTGTATTATATGGCCAAAGAATGATAGCTGATAACAGTATAAAAATTATGAGATTAGTTTGAAAAAGCAAATATTTGAACCTTATTGGTGCCACAGAAGATGGAATAGGAATAGAAATGTCAACAATCTGTCAAATACATAAACAGAAGACCATCAACTGACCAGTTAATTCTCCTAATCAATTATTACTTGAATACCTTTCCATAAATTCATTCATAAATTTCTATGTAAACAGCTAAAAAATTGAGCTATGACTTAGAGTATCAGATGAAAGACTGAACAGTTTAAGAGCTCTAAAGAATTATGCATACATCTGAAATGAGAGCTTATGAATCCGGCAGTGTCCCATCTTCAACACAAACATTTTGTGAATTTCAGTAATACTGTTAAGAAATAGTTATAACATTCAAACACGAAGATGAAGTTTGATTTTTAAGAAAATTAAACCAATTACTTAATTTATTCTCTTTTTCAACTACCTATATTTCCTGTCTTAACCTCTAGTATCGTACACTATTTTTCCCTTCATTCTGTTTAGTGACATTAAATATTAACTGATTATAGGATACCGTAAACTTGCTGAGATATTATGAAGCAAAAAAGTTCCAACATTCGTATCACATTCCGAATATTTGAAAGTTGCATTATTATAAATTATTCAATTTCCAAATAATTTATTATTAAAACTGTTATTATTAAAACTTTCTATTCAATAAAATGTTGGGTTAATTAAAAAATCTTTTTAAGATAGAAGGAGCACATAGTAGAAGGCACTCTATTAATGTTACATGCTTATCAGTGAGAATGTTAAACGCTTATCAGTTGAACATAACAAATTCCATAAATTTGGTATTAAGCATTTGAATTGAGGCGTTCCTTCACTAATGCCCCACTCATTAATGCAATAAATTGGCCTCTTCTTTAACAGCAAACTGTTTGTTATTTTGCATAGTTTTCTTTTACCAATGTTAAGCAAACCAATCTAATTTTGATGAATGAGAAATGATCTCTGACCTTGAGAAGGCAACTGTCCAATTCCGCGTCCTCCTTAACGATCACATGATATAATGGCTTTGTAAAAAGAGGAGGCCGATCGTTGCTATCAATGATTTGAGCAATAACATCAACTGTTGAGGATTGTGGCGGAGTGCCGAAATCTTCGGCACGGACATGAAAACGATGCTCTTCAAGTGAACAGTCAAACTGAAACATTCAATTTTTGTGAGCTTTTCTATTAATGCAAAAAATTTGTAAAAATTGAGAAGCGAATTTTAAAAACATCAAAATTTGTTGAAGTAAGAAGCAAGGTAAAGTGCTAATGCAAAGAAAGGAATGTTTGCAAATTTTGAAGGAGGAAAAGAACAAACTTTTTCGTAGACATTCAGGATACCGGTGTCGGATTCAATTTCGAATAGATTAGTACCCAAAAGAGTATAATGTATCCTACCATTTTCACCACTGTCCGGATCTGATGCTTGAATTCGCACTAATTTATAATGCGTTGTAGATCGATTAAATATTACATGGAATAGTGATTTTTCGAATTTGGGTGCATTATCGTTGATATCAAGTACCTGAACATTGTTTAAAAGAAGTCAAATCTGGAAAATCCTATGCAATGCTATGCATTATGCTAACTTTATTGAGCTTGAAGTTTATTAATTTTGTAAAAAATACCGGAAATTTACCTCAAAAAACACTGGGATCTCTAGCAATTGTTTTTCCCCAGACGCTATGGTAAGAAATAAATTGTATTCAGATTTTTGTTCGCGATCAAAGGATCCGCAGACAAGTAATAAGTAAACACCCGACGAATCAGTTTCTTTGATGCATAGCGCATCGCATCCGCTTACCGATAATTCACTGTAATTTTGAAATTAATCCGCTGAAAACTGTCCTGAGCAAATACTTGGTCGTTATTAAGATTCTGATTTAGGAAAGCAGTAATTTCCACTACCCTTAAAGTTCAACTTTTTCAAATCAAAGTTTTTATAAGACGTAAAACAAAGTAATGAACGAACCTTTCTTGTGGTGCATTTTGCACAGCGATCCGAGCAATAACGTGTCCTATTGTAACATTTTCATAAACTTCTGGTTTATTGCTATCAGTAAGCCAAAAGATATCAAAAAGAAGTTTTGGCTGATTACTCTTCTGAACCGTAATAGTTAAAATACTTGTAGATTCAAGAGGTTGAGGTACTCCGTGATCACTGGCCACAATTAGAAGCTGATAAACTGAACCAGAAACGAGAAGTTTCGGATCGCTTACATGTACTACGCCATTTTCACTATCAATTTGAAATGGGATCTTCAGATCAGCACGACTCTATAAATTCACGATTAATGAGATCTTGTGGAATGTTGATATTATTTTCTCTGAGAAATGATCAAACGAAAAGTGGACAGAATTTGGAAAAAAGAGTTACCGACCGACCTTTGCAATGGAATAAGCAACTCGAGCATTTTCTCCTAGGTCAGGATCTACAGCATGAATTGTTGCAACCACGTAACCCGCCGATATATTCCACGGAATAGAAGCATTGTATCCATTTTGGCTAAACTCTGGCGCATTATCGTTCGCATCCAGAACTGTCACGTTCACGAGCATTTTACCACTACTAAAATATTATCGGGTAACGGTTGTTAACAGCTGAGCTAGTCATTTATTTGCATGTTAGTGAATGAACAGTTTCATTTGACCATCACTTCACCCAAGCTATCTTGAGTTTTCATGAATTCTTCTGAATTCTATATTCTAACTTCTCATTATGTCTAGAGAAAACACAATCTTCCCTTCTCGAATAACTCAAAAAAGAATTGTTCTTTTCTTTCTTTTCTGTTTCTTAACGAATTTTAATTGCTTTGTTATTTCCACTACTTCCATCTCTTTTTCTTTAATTATTTTTCTTTTCCATCTATTTTCTGAGGTTCCTTTGCCTTGACAATGTGTTTAATCAAAGCTTATCAACGACCTAACAAACTGATCTTTTGTGATATGTGAACATTGCGAGGGAAGAATAAAATATAAATGATATCAAATAATGATAAATTTTAACAGCAAAATTTTTCACAGAACAATTTATTCTTCTAATAACATAATTATGTTTAACTATTGTAATTTTATATATTAGCCTAGATGGTTATGCAAATTTCCTTAATTTGCATGGATTTTTCAGTACGTCAGCAAATGATACTTTGGTGGGTTGCCTCCATCTAAAGCTTCAATGAGAAGCTCATATTGGCTGCGATATTCTCGATCCAGCTGTCCATTTACAACCAAGTCAACATATAGTATTGAATTGATTCGTTTACTTGATAATCTTCAATTAAAAGTAATTATAAAATGCTACGACCGAAAAGAAAGTGTGAACGTTTGATTATAAAACATTATAGAATAATTTCGTAGACAAAAAGAAAAATCCTTTGCTAGTCGACCTGAACTTTTTAATTTTCACTTTCTAACTTTCATATTTCATTACTTTTTTTTAACAGAATGGAATTCAAAGTAAATTATTTAGACATACTTGAATGCATTGTTAACATTTCCGGATATGATATGATACCTGATCACTGATAGTGGAAGAGAATCGTTATCTATTGCTGGTGGTAACGAAATTTCCGAATTTAAAGCAGCAAATTCG
Source organism: Cercopithifilaria johnstoni (assembly GCA_916381525.1). Classification (NCBI taxonomy): domain Eukaryota; kingdom Metazoa; phylum Nematoda; class Chromadorea; order Rhabditida; family Onchocercidae; genus Cercopithifilaria; species Cercopithifilaria johnstoni. Next base: position 67,604 of record CAKAEH010001286.1, read on the forward strand.
GAAATGGCTACCTGAAAGCTTTTATTTGCTGATTACTTATATTATCAAATTTAAATCAATGCGAACAAGTTTAACTCCACAGGTAGCCTTCTAAGAGAACTTTATAAAATAAATTTAAATACGCAAAATTCATATACAATGATATCTTTTGAATTAATTTCATTCATTGTTTAGCGAATTTGGTAATTCAAAAATACATCAAAAGTTTCCTTTCCCATAACTTGATAGTGGTATAATGCTTTGTCTTGTTCACAACAAATGAGTTTCATTGGGGTAGAAAATATCCAACCGCGACAATCACTCCTTCCGAGAATATAATGTCACCACCACCTGTCAATCTTCCACCTTTTATTGTTCATTGTGGGAATGGATGTTTGGTTGCACTATGTTCAATTTTTTGTTTAAATTCGGAATTTTCCACTGCGGAAATGAGAATAATGAGAGAGAAGATGATAAAAATATTATTGCTATTAAAACTATTCCTTTGCTCATTGAATTATCAACTTGAAACCATCAAATTAATAAACAGTTACCTGTTTAAGTAAGAAATCAGAACGTCTATAAGCTACACTATAACTCAATTATGTCAGAAACTTATTTATTTTATCACTTAATTTTAAAATACTGGAATTAAACGAATTACATCAAATCAAGCGTGTAGGAAATTAGCGGAATTTTAAATTTTAAAATAATAAAAGGAAATAAATGTTGATATTTATCAAGCAGAAGTGAATAATGTCATAAAAACTTACAAATGAGTTAGCATAGCAATTTTATGAACTTATTTTGTTTTTCGCAGCTAAACTTTATTTTTCAGGATCTGATTATTGAACTTTTGATTCATCGAACTTTTGATTTAATGCACTGTGGAACAAGACAAGTTGCCATATTTCAAAGATTACTGGCGGCTACTAAAAGCTTTTTTTCGGGTTCCTCTCCAGATATTAAATGAGGTCAAACACATATTCATCTTCGGGAAAGGGAATGAAGGAAGTGATACAATCACTAATTTAAAAGGAAAATTTTTTGGGAGCAATTAATTCCGGATGAACCGTGCCTCTCTCTCTCTCTCTCTCTCTCTCTCTTTCTCTCCTTATATATTCATTTTTGCTATTATGAAAAAATGCGGAATATTAGATTTTTGTAAGGAAAAATTCCTGAATTAAAAAAAATCTGATAAAAAACATAAAAATTTACAGTTATTAGCTTTTTGTACAGTTCCATCACAATGATTTATTTAACTGTTATAATTAGCAAATGAATAGTTTATAATGTGATGAAAGTTTGCAATCGAGCAATATTGTGATTTACATATTAATCAAATTATTTAAATGATTTTTTTTGCTGAAAGAGCCTATTATCAAATTATTAAATAATAACGCTATTTTTTAGGGAAGAATTTGTTTACTTGCAAAGTTGTTTACAATTTTGTTTAGAATTAGTGCAGAATAAACTAGCTATTAATGATAAAGAAGATGGAACAATGGTTGAACAAATTATATCACAAACGCATTTGTATAATACAACTGTAAATGAAGTATAAGCGAACTTACGTTGATGGAAGAAGCAGGAAATGTCGGCGTATTATCATTCTCATCGATAATATTTACTATTGCGTGAATTGTTTCCCCATGTGAACGGTTTTCTATTGGTACGGCGATTAAGTGGTATGAAGTGCGATGTTCATAATCTAGCTCATGCAAGACTCGTATCCTACCACTTACTTCTTCCACTCCCAAGTACTATAATTGAAGAAAAATACTTATGTCCAGTTTAGTTCATACCAATTTCACTCTTTCGATGAAATTATTTGAAAATTTGTAAGCAATTCAAACATAAAAATCAATAAAGCGTCGTACATCTAAATCATAGCTATCCCTTGCTTTCATAATATTCAAAAAGAAATTTCTTTGGTCAAAAAGTACATTCTTAAAATGATGTTCAATTTGCCGGATTCAATTTATCTTTTGATTCCAATCCTTCTAACAAAAAATAAGGAGGATTGCTTTTCGATTTTTTCTTTAAATCTTGAAAGTTTTAAAATTTTTTAAAGATTTGATGATAGTTTGAAATTTTCACACTAATAAAATTGAAAACTAAGATGGACATCACCCCTATCATTGAAGCGCCTTAATTACCGTGGCATTGGTAGCATATTTTTGGACACAGCATTAATTGGTTATCACTGAAATATCCCATAGTCGTGATACTACCGAGGAGAGGACATCCTTTCAATTTATTTAAATTGCTCTATATGATAAATTGAAATTGTTCAAAGTTAGGAAGAGAAAATGATAGATTAAAATATGTGCTAACTGAATTCAAAAATTGAAATAGAAAAAAATAAACAGAAAAATACCTTTTAATAATATCTTGATAATTTCATGTATTAAAAATTTAAAGCAAAATAAAGGAGGTTACGATTTTGTCACCATAAAATTCAAAGATAACCTACTTTAGTAAATGTATTGCTGTAAAAAATACTCTTAATAACTTACTTTTTCGGTTTCTCCAGTATTATCCGGATAAACAATGTAAAAATTTGTTTTAGCACCACTGGATGGAGTTCCGTTAAAATATCCAACTATATATCCAACCGGTGCTTGTTCAGAAACATTGAAAATTCTTTGCTGCTCACATTCAGTACTTCTCAATACAGTAATTATTATCAGTATAAACATTCGGATAATAGAAATAAAAAGAATTACTGTAATAATATAGTAATGAATAGTTTTAATATATGAGTTAGACTGGAGGTCATCGACAGGGTCATCACATCACAGTCGTCGATCTGAAATGCAACCATCATCAGTAGATGATAATCATCAGCGAGATACCACTCCTGTCCATATAACATCCGTATATTACATCGGCATTAGTGCTTTGATGATTATTTTAAGGCCATTTTCAGACTATTAAAAAGACATTTAAATAAATGAATCTTTTTTCAAACGATCATTCAAGTACTTAATACTTAACAAATGAACAGATAATCTGAGCTTTTCATACATTTCCAGAATACATGTTTAGCAATCCTAATAACATTTTGAATCAGTCGTGAAAACAGTTGTTTCAGTTACCCAATGGACATAAATTGAAATTAAAGGAGAACTGCATAAATCATCTCACGTAACTCTCATGTAAATCATCCCTTGCTGTTATTAATAATTCTTAGCAATCCAAATTTCTTTCTCTTATTGGATTTAAATAGCGCCACTTTTACCGAACACTATTCAAGGAAGGACCTTTCGATGAAAAGATGAGAAAGGTAAACAACGGCGGTATCAATTGAATTAGTTTGATAAATAATGATAGGGTATCAAAACGCAGGTAGTGAATTTTGTATTTGTTGAAAACAGGTTTGACGAAAGGCACCATTTCCACATGAAGTGTTCGTCCATAATATGTGCGGGACGTTAAATACTTCGAGATGTACCAATACAATGCGATAACTTCCGGGATTTGCCAATGTGATTAGATTTTCCTTCAAAGATGCAATTAATTTTTGTTTTAGCTTTGCCAGTCTCAATAAACTTAAAAATGAAATAAAAACGAAATGATAGCAGAAAATCTAAACCAGAAAATGTTTCACAAACGAGTCAGAAATATAATTGGAAGAGAAATAGACAAAAATAGCTTTTTAAATAACGAACAGTTTGAAACACTATTCGAAATTAAAAATCAGTTTGAAACAATGCCATATTAAGTCCTTAAGTTAATGTCACCCTTTCCGATCGCTTTGTCCACTGGAAAATGTGCCAGATTATGGTAAAATGGGCTGGCAATAACTATTCCAGATGCTATTTAAGGACTAAAAGCAATATTTCTGTAGTGACAAATGAAATTCTGAGTTTAATTTCACTAAACGAAGGTTTTATTGGATTAGTGAAAAATGGGTTGCTCAAATTTTCTGAGTGTAAATGTTTAATCTATTTCGTTTTCGAAAAGAATGATCTTTTATAGTTTACTGAGCACCCATTTCCCATCGAAGGAAGGGGAGCTCAAAAGAATATTTTGGAGAGGGTCAATCAATGGATATTTGAGCTTCATTAATTTGAAAGGGATTTGAAAGGAGATATCATTCATTATTGCTTTCAAGGGTCATGCATTGAACGGATCAGTTTGAAATGAGAAAGATGAAAAATGATATATTGGAGAGTTTATGGTAAGAAAGAATAAATTAATTAATTATAGTGAAAATGGTTAAGTTGAGCGGGAACGATTGGGAATGACTAAGTTCTGAAGGGCAGCTTTTGTTGGAAGGAAAAAATATTAATATTTAGCAAACTATAAGCTTTATCATTTGGTTGCCAAATAATTTAAAAGAAAACAGTCAGTTATTATCATTATTGAAAGTAATTATAATTACTATTATTATATATCATTGCTCATAATAATGTCACAAATGCAGAAATCGAAAATTATTCCTTCTCTAATTTCTTTTTAAGTTCATCAGAGATTCTAGTTCAGTACAAGTTCAAATTTCATTTTTCTGATACAAAATGCATATCAGAGTTGGTAATCAATAAATTTGGATCGGTAATGTTGAGTGTAAAAACTTAATTTATCATTAATTTCAAGTTAACTTAAGTATCAAACGGTAGTGTAAGTAGTACAGTAACAAGCATTGAAAATAGAAAACCAAGTACGAAGTGATGGAAATAAAACAGCATGCAGAAAAAGAGTGTAATAAAACAGATAACAATAAGAATGTATACTTTGCATCATTATTGTCTAAAAGTGGACAAGAACGCCAAGCGGATAACGCCATATTTTTATTAAAAAAATGATGGCTTAAACTGATGAAAATTATTTTAAAAAATTATGCGTAAGATAAAAGAATTTCGAGGGTTTTTCAAAAAAAGAGAAAAAATTTCAGAAGAAGTATCGGTACTCAGTAAAATTAAGTGAATTTCAAGTGGCTACAATGGATGTGCACCATCGACCAATTTATCGGTTTATAATATTAAGTGAATTGCGGCAGCGAGTGTTGTACGGGGTGGATCCAGAGCTCTCCGTTATATTTCTTGTAGTTTTCTTGAATTGGTGAGGAGGAGGATGAAGGAAGAAGAAAGAAGAAAGGGACAGCAATGGGTGGCGTTAAAAGGATGGATTTGGAAGGAAGGACACCGCCTCCATAAAACGGCCGTTTTGGTTCGATTCGATGCGACAAATTTACCAGTTACGGCACTATTACCGTTAGTAATTCACTTGTCCTTGGTATTTGAATAACAAGAAATAATAAATCTCAAAAATTTTCTTCGGCTCTATCCTAAATGTCAAAACTGTGCTATCGCTTGACTCTCAATCCATTCCGCAGTAACATGACAATGTGACCAAAGAAACTCGTCTGTCCACTCAAGTAATTATATATGCTAATCCTGTTATAGTTCTCACAGCTAAGTTTCTTGCATTATTGGTAAACAAAGAAGCGGAGAGAGAGACGATGGATCACTTGAGATTTTCAACAAATACGAATCCTATTCCGCAGATGGCCAGAAGCGTCTTTCAGATATGTACCAATACATACAAATAAAGGCAATGCTAATCTCTGAAAAATACGCTTATCGAAATATCAAATGTCAATGTTTGTATGCTTTTCAATCGTGATGCGGGAAATTCGATCAATATGGAAATTTGAACGCTTAGAAAGGCACCAGAGAAAGAAGTTGGGGAAAAACAAAGTATTCCAAAATGAACTTACTTGAACAGAACAACTGTAAAGAAAGAAATGAGAACAAGTCATGTTAACTTATGTGATAAGTGTATATGATTAGAATTGAATATGAGAAGTAAGGTAACTTAAAATGGGATGGAATGCTGAAAGAATGATATCTGTAAAAAAATGACACAAAATCGAAATATGATAACATTTTTGCGATCAAATTCTATCTGAAGCATAACAATTAATCACTTTGAAGCGTTGATATGATAACTAGTTTACGGGAAGTTCTTCCTTCTTCATATCAACTGGCCGGAACAAAGAGAATAGAAGTTGCCGTCTGAAATGAGCTTAGAAAGCTTCTTGAATACTCCATCTTTCTCACCATTTCAAATCTATTTCTAATGATTAAATATTAGTTTCTGTTAGATGGCACTTAACAAGCATCAAACTGCTTGCGAATTTTTCCGGATGACCATTCTCTAGGATAAATTATAACATTAATTTGGGTGTCTATCAGTTCATATGTTTCATAAATTTTGTATTAATGTCTTTCTCGATATGTTACACTTTTATGCATAGAAATTCTAATACGAATTACATCACAAATCATTTATTTTCGAAAATCTAAATTTCTCTTAAAGTCCACATTTCAAAGCGCTTTGATAACTAAAATTAGTCATCAGCTGCTTCTCTTCTTATCCTATTTCACTTTTTCTTTTATTAGCTGCCATCTTTTTTAAGTACCATACAAAGAGTTATGAAGTCCTCAAAATTTTTTAAAACTATTTCATAATGTCACAATTGTTATAAGTAGATTACTTGTTGAGAATGCATTGCTGATATTTTAAATGTCAGTTTTCACTCATACAATTGAGTACAACAATAATAATTATTATTATTATTATTACTATTGTTATTATTATTGCTATTTTGAAATCCATTTATAACAATGTCAGCACTTCGGCAGAATAGTCATTAATAAAATGAATAAATTTCGGCAGGAAAAGATGTTTTAAAAGTTAAAATTCCATTAGGATACAACCAGAAGATACAAATGGAAGGGTAGAGAGAGATAGACCGATGTACGAAGGATAAGGCGACAACCGGACAGTTATTGTCAGATATGACTATTGCAAGTAAAGCTTGAGAAAGAAAAGAATCATTAGTGAAATAAAATGTTGATGGAAAATTAAAATTTAACCACAATTTGTTGCCCTAAGTGATGACAGGTCCAGTTTTGAAAATTTCAATAATGTTATGAAATGTTTTGCATAATTTTGATATTTTTTGAACGAAATGATTTGGATGACAAAATACGGAGATGAGATGGAACTTACATTATGATGAACTATTCTACAACTTTATTTAAAACGGTGTGCAGGAACTCATATCGGACTTGTTAAAGAGTTAATGAGAAAAAGGGACAAGAGGAAAGAGGTGACTGTCAAGAGGAGATTAGTCAGCTGATCGTTTCGCGTTTCATTTTGCATTCCCGTTTTTTCCTGATCAAGTTTGAATGAAAATAATGAAATATAGAATGTAAACGGATTAAGCACACTGAACGGCTCATTTTCCTCACAAGCGGAAGAAGAGTAAAAAAAAGAGAGAAGGGAAGGGAGAGAGAGAGAGAGAAGGGTAATGAGTCGTCATCTTATTATATCAAAGAATTACATCAAATGTCGAAACATATTATGCCAGACTGTATCAAAAGACTCATACCTCATCGAATTTATTGCTATACCAACGGGAAGTACTAATTACATTTGACATCCGCATGTGTAGGACACTCAATTTGCATATCGCACTAGGCGGTAGATTAGAAATGTTGAGGGAATCGCTCGCTGATTGGAGGGAAAAGGGAAATAAAGGAGAGGCAAATTAGGGTGATATATGGTTTGGAAACTCGTTGTCCACGTTTAATGTCCATTTATGGATAATGCGGACAATGTTCATATATAGATAATGTTCAGGTGAAGAGGGTATTCATAAAATTTTGATCTCTGTGCATATTGTTGAGAGTAATTAAATTTTGATAGTTATTTAGAAACAGAATGTGCTGACTGCAATATATCTTCTCAGCTTTTCATATCTCACACTCTCCTCTACTCTCTCATACTTCTCTTTCTTAAAAACGCAATTTGCATCAGAAATTTGTTTCACTTGTTTCATTTTAATGATAGTAATCATTTGAAATGCTTCAATTTTGCAGATACTGATTATTAGGAAGAAAAAAAGAGTCAACAAAAAGGATGGATCAAGCAATCCAGCATTTCAAGCTTCTTATGTATATGAAAAAGCCGAAACCTTGGCGTACAATGAACGAAAACGATGGGAATAGAATGAGCCGTTGTGAAAAAGCACGAAATGTTGATAGGATTTGCAGGTATTATAAGGATTGTCATTATTATGTAATCATTTAGTCCTTCAAAAATTTGATTAAATTCGTGAGTTAACGATAATATCTACAAGGAAACGCTATGCTAGTCCACACTTCTGATATTTTACTCAAAATTGATTTTATTTAGGCAACTAGTGATTAACCGTGCTCCGTGCATCCTCTTGAACTGTTGTACTCCACGAATCAGTAGAAAGAAATGCCATAAAAGGAAAGCTGAACCTCCGTTTTTAATACGAAGTTGTATCAGTGGGGTAGGTTGATTTTTTAAGGCTTTTCGTGAGCTTATTTGAAATAAGAGAAATTTATAAAAATTTTTCACTTTAGAATTACCGCTTGTAATTAATGTTCAAAGTCTTTGTTACATCTGTGATGAATTTTCGGTGCTTCTGGCATATCGTGGAGTTATTTCAGCATGAAAATTGGAGAAGTTATAAGCAAAGGATGCAAGATTGGATACAAACGATGAATCAGAAGAATTGGAATAGTCAATTCAGCTCTTCATTTGTAATGAATCAAAGTCAGATATCATATGATGATAATCAACTAGAAAATATGCCAACTTTTACAGTCGTATCAACAACTAGTACTGCATTACTGCGTTCCTTTTATACCATTTGGCATATTGGACGCATATCAAGGAAATCGTTGAAAACAAATGAAGAGGTCATTTTTTCTACTGTTTTTTTGAACTTCAGATTTCAGATTAGGTTCATTAAATGGTGTGGGAGTTCCATACTTTTTACGAGAAAACCTAACCTTTCCTTTCCCTTACGGTGAAATTTACTATCACGATTAAGTATTTGAACAGCAGATAGAATTCATCCACCAGAAGGTGGTGCTGCTATCTAATTAAAGAACATCTGTGATCGTTTTGTAGAATTTTTCGGATGTCAATTTCTTGGAAGAAATAGCAGCGTTCTTTTCTTGTAAGTTCTTGGCTTTTTCATACGTATTTATTTGTTATTAAGAGAAATATTTTTTAGCTTTTTTCATTTTTCTTTGAACAATAGGTACGGTATAAATGTTGGGCACGAATACAGCTAAGTTATTAAGTTAAGATCAGATTGATGCTTGCTTCGATTATTTTCCAAGATTTCCAGACTAAAACAGCTTTGAAAGAACTTTCGGTTTCACCAATAGTCGAAAAATGTCTGCGAGTAGTGCCAAAAGGTGGTATTACTGCTGAAGTGATCGCTGATAAATCGCAGTTATCAAAAAGAGCATTGCATACTCTGAGCCGATGGGCACGAATGACTGAAGATGTTGTGCAAGACGGATACGAATCTGGATACGATGACGATCCTGTAGAGGTCGCATTTGGCATCTCGATTATGACTAATAGAATTAGCAATTTTTAATGATATATGTTAGACAAAGATCAGCGACACACATTCCAAGATATTAAAATGTAACTAAAATGAATTTCATCGTTACAATGAAGTGAAAATTGCTATGTTATTGAGCATTATTCATGCTATGAAAATTTTATTTATAGTTACTATTTCGACAAAATTTCCATCAGAAAATAAATTGATTTAACTGTGTTTTCTTTGTTGTTTTCTGAAAATCTTGATATCTTTTCGTGTTGTTGGAAATAAAGATTGGGAACGTATGATTTCCCTCAATATGTCATGCGATAAATTTTATTTCAGATTTGGAATCGTGCGATAACTCTTGCTGATGTGTCATGCACGAAAAGTGAATTAAATGTCACTAAAACTACAGCTGTTGCAACTTCTTTTTCTACCAGTACGGATAAAGTAACGCCAAGAAGACGACCTAAGAGATTGCTTAAGTCTGCCAATATGAAAGTTTAATCATTATCCACGGAGTAGTGAACTGGAATATTTTCGGAATTTCTGACACCGTTTTAAAATGTGACAGTTAGTATTCTGGAAAAGATAATTATTTGGGGTGGCTCAAGCGCATTCATTTTTTAGGCTCTTATCCAAGTGGTCTGGGAATGAAAGAGAAAGAAGGTTCAAATCAAACACTCGCCTTTATATTTCTCTATTATATATTTTTTAAGCAGCTGTTTTTATTTTTAATTCATTTCAGTGTTATTACCGTGTTTACATGTTTTTCACGCTGCATGTATATCACGTTTTATGACTGAAATAAGTGGTACGTATTTATCATGTAACGTTCTGCGAATAAACTCCGTTTCCGGACATTCTAATGATATACAGAAACACAGAAACATAAACAATAGATGGCCTTTTAAGTAGTTAAATAAAAGTAAAAAAAAGAGCTGGAGAATCGAGAAAGCTAACAAATGAGGAAGGAAATGATTACTGGGCTGTCGATTTTCCAGATCATGGAATGGAGGATGTCAGAATTCTTAAGAGATGCTAGAGAAATGAGTGGAATAAACAGAAGAGGGAAAGGGAAACGAGAACATCTCGAAAGAACAGTTACGTGTTCTATGATGTATTAAGTGTTCCATGATAATTCATTGGCTTTTTTCCTTCCGCTTATTCAAGTTAACAACAATTGAAGCATGGAAGAATTTGAAATCTGGGCGAGTTGTTCGCATTTTAATTCCCGCCTATAGTAAACATACTTACTGTAGTTTGAAATGGATTTACGAATCCTGAATTTAGGCTAGCCGTTACACGTGTGACGCGCTAGTTCTGTGTTTGCAGTGTCCGTGATCGGTTGGTTGCACGCTGAGAGGTTTGGTTTGGTTGTTCAGTATTCTATTGATGGAATTGCCATATCTCTCAGGGGACTTGCAAGGCTTTATAAAGACATAATATTTCCGCAGGATTCATGACTTTGCGACTGAACATGACCTGAGAATTTGCGCAACTTTCCTGATCTCTTGATTGGGTTCTTTAGGATACGAAGCCGGGGAGATTAACACTTTGCTTCCAGGAATAGTTGACTGACTGCACAAAAATGGTTGCCATTTCGTTGCCAACAGTAATTGGAAACTTTGAGGGTGAAATTAGTCATGTGGTAGTAGCTGGGAATGAAACGTTAACTTTCATTAAACCATTCCAATGGCAAGAAGAAAAAAAGAGGATCTCCCTAAAACTGCACAGTTTGGCGCAGTCATTAAAGAAATTCCAGTCATTGTCGGCGGTGAAATCTGGTAAATTCATTATAATTACTCGGAAATTTATTAAGAATTAATATTAAAGAGGGTTAAAATAAAATAAAAAATTCAACAAAATTGGAAAATTTCTCCATATTAGTTTTGGACATGAGTTGCAAACATGCTATAGGAAGGATATTGTTAGATAATGTATATTGAGGTTAGAATCCGAAGCAGTGAAATCTCGAAGCATATGAAAGATGACACAAATCGCTAGCAGCAAACAAATTTGATTTGAATGATTTTACTAGTTCCAAATTCCGGGATCGTTACTGTGTTTATTTATAAGCATATAACTAATTTTAACAAATATTTTGTATTGTCCTTTACAAGTCAAAGATGGGCGAGTAGACTAGTAAGACTGATAAAAGACCTACTTGAGATCAGTCGGCTTATCTTTTCGTAGCGGAGCTAAATAAGTATAGCTGGAGCTTTAAAATTCCCAATCTTGCCGGGCAATAATAGCAAATACACAACAATATAATGTATAGTGGTAGAGGAAGATGAAACAATATGCCCCTTTCAGGAGAGGTATATATCGCGAATGTAAAAGGTTCACTGGAACGGTCATACATTATCCGAAGACCAACGCCAGATACATATTCCGTAAATTTGTCTAAACTTTGAAATTATGAAGGTTACACATGCACAAATATACGTCTTGCTGATGCGGTATTGCTCTGCATATGTTCCATGCAAGTTAAAAATGCATGCATTCTGTGTGCATGTTATAGAAAACTACAGTTTCATATCTACATAATAAATACTGGTTAACACTGTCGATAATCTATAACTGATCTCACTTCTGTGAATTCCACAGATTTATCTCATTGACAAAGGCATGCAATGTGAAGCACAATTCGATGATATTTATGAATTACCTCCAGAATTACTGGATTTTGCATTGTTCAGTTGCGTTTGTCCCGTCTTCGTACCATTCGCTGAACAACTCAATATCTATAAAGCTTTCGTTGGACACAAGTGCAAATGCGAAGTGGGTAAGTGCACTGAGAACGGCCGATTTTGATAGTACGGTTATTTTCCAGCAATGCGCGAAGCTGGCAAAATTTCTCTCACACATCGTATTTAGGATAAATTTAGATGTTGTAATCTATTAGCTTTTATTTTAGTACGTAAACCNTAAATAGAGTCCAAACCAGAAACGCGAGGTACGATGACTATACCGTCTGTTTGGCAAAGGTTAGATGTTCCTGAATTAGTGGTTAGAAGAATTAGTTGACTGCGAAAGTTCAGAAGCCAAATATATAGCATCCATCACTGGCATGATAAAACACGTTGATCAGGGAGCTGATCATCATTAATTAATCTATGAACATTTGTTTTCCAGAAACTGTATCAAGATCGTTTGTGGTGTTGGGGTATGTCCGTGGTCGATTACTGGTTGAAAATGGTGACCTTTATGAAGATTTGCAAGACATTGTTTCTGGAAGGCTGGCAAACAATAACCTGGACAATTTCGGTAAAACAAAGGAAATTGCTTTTTTTTATCATGTATGGTACTGAACTTTGACCTTTGAAATCTTGAGAGGGAAATTGGCTTGGAACCAATTAGTTATACATTATTTCTTTTCGGTTTTGATGAATATATGAATCGATTGATCTGTAATTCTTTCTAAAAGTATTAATCTCTATCTGTTTGAAGCTAAAGGATCCGTCAGGTTTGAAATATCTGAAAGAAGCACAATTTTGTGGACAACCAGTGGACAAATGGATGACTGTTCCAATAGCGAACTGACTTGCCGTTGCTCTTCTACGGAAAAAGTAAAAATCTCTTTAAATCCTTAACTTTTGATAGACTTTGAATGTATGATAAAAAGAATAAGCTATTTTTGCTACCTAACGTTATTTCGAGCTTCATTTATTTACTTTTGTCAGTTGCACTAAAACTGTCAACTTCATGCAAAAAAACTTCAGGTTACGCGAAGGACACGAATCGTTGGCCGTGCTCCTTGTAGAAGAAGTTCTATCGCGTCAAAAAAAATCAAATACGGTCAGCAATATGGTAGTATTTTTTGTTTTTACCAAAAAGCTATCTTCTATTAGTTGCTTCTCAAAATACGTATTTAAGTAAGTGTTACGATTTCTGTAATTCTTTGATTAGGTAAGAAAAGTCAACTTCTTGATACTGGCAGTGCGATATTTGAAGTTATAGTTCAAGTATATGATTTCGGAGTTTCCAGAAAGTTTCACTTTTAGGCGTATATTACATCGAATTTTAAAAGTACATTTTGTTTTAGGCAGTCATATGAATACTGAATTGTGTATTGAATATGACACAATAAAGGTAAAGATTTTTAAAAATTCTGCTCCTTGAAACGCTATTCTTTTTTCTTCATATGTTATTATTACTTATGTTTCATCAGGTCCAAGCACTATTCACACAAACAGCGTTCAAACAGTACAAACCTGACGCAATTCCAGCAACAATAAGTGTCCGCTTCGATAAAAGAGATCGGGCATTGGGCAGATTTTGGGTTGTCAACAAGAGTATATTTTCAACTATTGAACGGGTGTGTTTATGAATTTCTTTACGAAACATTTTATCCCACACTATTATATTTTTCTAGCATTACATTCTTACTAAATCCAAAAAATAATTCAGTATTTCCTAAAGTTTACTTTCATATCCCCAGTGCTTAATGAAATGAACTATAAGATGAACTGTAGTAAATCATTGCTGCTGTACAAAGTAAAGGGCAATAGATTTGAGCAATTTCTGACTACAGGATTACTAAAACTACGGGTTGCTTTCAGATATTGAAGGAAAGTGCTGAAAGGATAACTGGATTTCCACTGCTACGTCAAAGATTAGATGATGTTCCGATAAGAGAAATACCATGTATTGTGCGTACTCGAGCCGAAAGTGCTTATAAAGCTTTCTACCGTGCAGTTGCTTCTCGGTTCGATGCACGCACAAAGAGGTATTTGTTTTAAGGAATTTAAACAGTTAACCCAATTTTCCAACTAATAGAATCAAATAGTTAAATTTTTGTCACATTTGCAGTTTTTAATTTTATTTCAGATTTTCAATTTTTCTAGTGGATTTTGGTTGGTTCAAATGGGTGCTGGCTAAGGATGTTATCGATATATCCGCCATGGATAAAGTTAGCACCTCTAGTTTTGGTAGTTAAAGAAATTCGACAATTCGAAATGAATGACCAGCAATTATTTATATCTGTCTTATTATTTTCATTGCTAGTCCTATGCTACGGTCATATTGTAGATTTGCGTCTTTTTTCTTTTTACTATAAATCATCTTGTTGAAGTCTAATCCAATTCGAAATCTGCCGGTAGCAATGATACATTGTCAAGAGGATGTGACCAGTGTACTACATGCCAAAGTATGTTTCTGAATGACTATCTACATTTTAAAGGGAATTGATCTTGAAAAGTAATTATAATTAGTTCTATCGATCTTTTTTTATTCTAACGTTAACACTGACAAAATTGCTGCACTGAATTATCAGAGAGTTTTGGGAAACTTTGCATATTATTGGAGGCTTGCAGGACCTTTCGAAGGGAGCAAATTGCTACATGAGGGTGAATGAATATCCGATTCAGGATGTATATTTAGTTGATTTATTGGAAACTGGCAGGACTATGAACGATATGCTGACTGGTGCGCTTGATGTTCATTATATTTTTCTTTCAAAACTCTATTTTCTTTTTACTGTTGCTAATTTTTTAGTGACTTAAGAACAGGATTTTGCAGGCAGTATGGGAGAGACTGAAGGGACCTCATCAAGCAACAAGTCGTCCAGTGAAACCTGTGAGTTAATAGCATCGATGATGTTAGGAACGTTGAACAATGCAAACCATGATGTGGCTGCACAAACTCAACATACTTGGTGCTTTTACGGCTTTTGTCATGTTGCCCCCGTTTATGATACTAATTTGTTGTGCTATGAAGATAGAGAGCTTGTGTAGATATAATTAACTATCATTGGATAAAATTCTGAATCTTGGTCCTATATTTTCAATGATTTAATTTTTAAGATCGTATTACTTGCTCATTAATTCAGGCCCATTTGTCCTCCACCATTTTCGATGATAGTGCCAGTAGCCTTGCCAATGATGGTGTCAGTACCAGTTCCGAACGCAGATTTACTGTCTACTGGACATGAACAGACTTCGAAGCTTCAAAATTCACAAACGAAGAATATAGAGAATACCTATATTCCTCAAAATAATATTAAATATTCGGCATGTTACCGAAATTATATCGATCAAAGGTAAAACTAATTCTTTTTTTGGGTGCCGCCATGGTGGTCTATTGTTTGGTGTTTTAGAATTACTTTATTGAATTTTATTAAATAGCACTACTTTAAATAATCGTATCATAGTAATTTACCATTCATTTTATTTTTATGATGCCTATATCTATTTCGGCTTATTTGACTTGAGTGATAACTTTTCCGCCGAAGCTTTTCTACTGAAGTTTGACTTACAGGTTTCCGGGAAGTAATTCGCAAAATATACAGAGAGAAGGGTATGGCAGCGATTTATCGATCAGAAATAACGTCAGTTTTACATCAGGAGACAGAGCAGGAAATTCTTTTGATGGAGGTAAGTTGCGCTTGTTCTGTAGTTACAAAAGGATTGCATGTTACCTGACTAAATCATCTGGTTCGAAGTTTCTAAGTGAAAAGTAAGATTTTTAAAATGAAAATATTTTATTTAGATTATTTAGTAGAAATTTTCAGGTAATGGTGGTTCAAAGTTTGCAAAGGGTCATCATATGTTGCGAAAAAGTAAGAGCCGTTCAGATTCATTTATAAGCGTTTTTGCAAATTCACAAAATATCTGAGTTCCTGTCTTTGGTGCGCTCTCACTTCTCGCTTGTGCATGCCATGAATGGCACACGGAAGTCCAGTTAGCGATTAAGTTTACACGATTCAAATCAGTGATACTATCATACCAATCTTGTCAAGCAAAAAAAATTCTTAACAGATATGATTATTTTTGCAGATTTCGACAGTAATTCATACAGGGTGAGATTAACGAATTGGGAAAAGGTTAGAATATATTTTATTTCACATTATTACGATAGACTGATTAATAATTATTGATAGTATACAAAAACTTGATTTCACTTGAATTTCATTGGATTATTATGGTACTTGTTTAAATATCGGTAAATGACATAATTTGTTGGCACATGTTGTCACTGCGGTATCCATTGCTTCGTTAGAAACGTAATGAGAATTTTCATTTTAGCAATGTTTTTAATGTGCATAGTATGTTAGTTTAAGGCTGTCGGTGCAGACCGTGCAATTCGAACAAAAGGTTCTGCTACTGGAGAACAAGCAACCTCTCATGTAGATGATGAATCAAATCAGCTTATATGAGTTGCATATACGTATCCTTTACCTGACTATTAAATATGAAGCTCCAACACAATTCTAAATATTTTTGTGTGAAAAAACTTAAGATTTACATCAAATGTACACAATTAATATCACACGAAATCGTCTTTTATTTGTGTGTTAATAATATATTTTTATATCTTACGTGTTTCAAATTTCTTATGTTTATTAATAAAATTATTTTTGCCAACCATTGAGTGTTTTAATCCATCTTTAATTATTTAAAATGTTGAAGAATATGTACATCCTGCCCTCTCTCTCTCTCTCTCTCTGTAAGCTGTTATTATTGTTTTCTTTTGTCGGGTTATGGCTATTAAAATTCGAAACTTTATGATGCATAACACGATTTTTTATAAAAGCTTGTAACCACTGTTCTGAGACAAGTGATGAAGAAGTTTCGAGTTTTGTCCTTTATAATTCTAAACTTTATTGTTTAATAACAAATATGTTGGAAACTAAGATTTGGCGTTGACTATCATTTACGGTTCAAGAATAGCTTCGGTGACAATCGTCTTTTCTAAAATGTTTATTTTGATTAATTGCGAACTATTGTTTACAGTGATTTTGCTTTTTATTATAATTTTGTGTAGTCTCTCTATTAAGCAGTGGCTTTTGAAAGCTCAAATGGATATTACCAGTAGTAATGGTAAAAATGAAAAATAAGAGTGAAGCAAAAGAGAACTGCTCTGTATGACACTTGACGGCGAGCCTCCTTCTGGCATTTCGCCTGCTGCGTAAATCTTCCACAATGTCTCTCCGGAAATGAGAAAGATAACATTAAAGAGTGGATGACTGAGCGAATTAAGGTATGTGTCTTCAAGAAATCCATCGACATATACATGCGAAGGCCCTCCAATTCCTGATGTGAGGAAATTTCGTAATAACATCGGGTTCCAGAACAGGTGGCAGTCGGTTCTTTAATTAAAGGACGAGTGATTCATTTATAACAGTTTGGTATAAATCCATCTGAGAGAGTAATATTTTGTTGCTTCATGTCAGAGAGAGAGAGAGAGTAATATCTTCTTGCCTTCACATGGAGTGGCCACGGCCTATTTCTTAGTTGCATTTCTTTCATATGTCTCAATGAATAACACATTTTCCAATAAAGAAACTCGGTAAGAACGTGCGGTTCGCTGTGCACATAATCTTTCATTCACTTTTCCTGTTCACATTCAGAATAAACTCTTTCTTTTTGAGGTTTTCAGAGTATAAACCTCTTCAAATGATATGTTATTTTGGAAACGATTAAATTGGCGTCTCATCCGAAACTTTGGCTATTTCTACTGTGCTTCATATGCTCTTGGTCGTCATGTCGGTGAATTAGTGATATGTTCAGGACCGTCGATGCATCCAACAATACAGGATGGTGATTTGGTAGGTACTATTCAAAAATCATCGAGAAGAGGAAAAGTATGAAGAGGTTGTTGAAGTTTGCTATATCTTGCATTCAACGATTGATGGAGTTATTTACTAAATTTCCAAGTGTTTCAGTAAATAATTGTTGATCAGTGAACTGCGTTTATGTCATATATGCAATATAATTCTTCAAATAATTTTTGAATGATTGAGTGTCTAACCTGTTTTGTTTTAAGACCACCCAAAATTTCTTATTTCACATAAATTTTTTACTTTTTTTGTATGTTTAATTCACATTGGTTTATGATTATCCATGACCTTCATTTTTTCCTTACTCAATAATGGATTGTATTTTTTGATTAAATCCCCTAATTGCAGGTGATTGCTGAGCGGCTTAGTGTCCATTTGCGCAATTTACGACGTGGCGATATTGTCGGTGCTTTGGCACCCCATGATCCGAGCGAAATGCTATGCAAACGTTTAACAGCTATGGAGCACGATATAGTGACAAATTGTTATCTATTACCAAATGGGAAGATCCCACGGGGACATGTATACTTAGAAGGTGATAACAAGGCAGCTTCTACCGATTCTCGAATTTTTGGTCCGATACCGGCCGGTCTTGTACAAGTTCGTCTGATATTCAGGATATGGCCTTTCTCAAGAGCTGGATGGATATCGGCGCACTGGTTCTGGGAGAAACCAAACAGTAATTGATTGTATTGATTTTTTGAGGCTTTTGGTCGAAATTTCTGATCGCTTAAATTTTCCTTTCTTTAAAACCGTAATATGGTGTGTGACACTTTTAGGATTTGATCGAATGCTAAGAATCATATTTACTGACTAACAGGTAGAGCGAACTAAGAGAGTCAAAACTTAAAGAAAATTAGCAAGGAGGTAATTGGTGATGGCGTGACATCATCTGATATTTGCAGATATCAGCAGCATAATGCTCTTGTTTTTGTTATCATTCATCAGGACATGTATATATAAGACTTACTGTTGCTTTTCTCATAAGTACATGAAAAGTTTGTTGGTTGTTCATAGAATAATACGTGCCCATTTCTTTTTCTTTCGAAAAAAATGCTCAGCTTTATACTGTGATTCCCTTGATTGAAAATACGACTGAAAAATTCTAAGTCCTGAAGTCTCAAGTTGACAGAGAATGTTAATAAAAAGAATGTAATAAAGATATAATAAGTAAGGTGGTGACAAATGACATAATCGAAATTTATAAATGTGAAATTATGGAAATTTCGAATCTGTTAGAAGGGGAACCACAAAACAAGAAATTCAGAGTGGTACTTTTGAAGAGATTCGTTACATTGTATTAGAAGAAAAGAGAAGGCATTGGAAGGAATAGGTAAGTAACTCGAGTCAGGTACAGATGCACCATAAGTTAACCTCGAGTCAGGTACAGATGCACTATAATCTATGGCAGAAGAGCGCAAATCAGAAAAGAAGGAAAATAAGGGAGGAGGCAATGTGGGTGCAGCTGAGCTATTTGGCAGCAAGTGGAACGACAGCTTTTGCATTATGTTCTAATTATGTTATCTTTACATTAACGGGCCGCATGTGGTGCGTAGATAGCGTGGTGGGTGGCAATTGTATCGGTGGATGCGGGTATTTGCTTTGTGCTGGTAAGTTCCATTCCAGCTGTTGCATTTTCACAAGAAGGAGAACTATTGTTATATATTATAGATGCGGGCATTCTTATCATATTTCTTTTACGCAAGACGGTATTACCGTCAAGATGGTATGTTAGTGTCGTCTTTCTGTTTTCATAACGATAGTTGAAGAGAAAGCGATTTTCACATTATTTCTTGTTTT